>CABEEJ010005467.1:0-18023 GCA_901482245.1 Timema douglasi | reverse complement strand
GGTCTAGGGGTAAGGTGTCAGACTTCTATGCTGGCGGCCGGGGTTCGATCCTCGGTCCAGGCATAGATTTATCTGATTACCAAACCCTTCCTTCACCTCTGACAAGACATCTTGTGAACGTGGGGAATACCAGGCCTCCACCGTGGTTCGGATTCCACGTTAAACTGTAGGTCCTCCATTTCGTCTCACAATAACCCTACCATTACTCATTAGTGTAAGTGCGTATAACCTGAACGGGTAGTAAGACGCGGTGATAATAATAATAATAATGATAATGATAATTGGAAGAGCAAAAGTAAAACACACGTATAAAATATTTTGATTAAATTATTTTACATTTGGCTCAACTTATTGAATGCAAATTACTTACTTAATGGTCTTATATGCTATATTATTTTAAAAGTCACTATTTTAATTAGCGATAGACTGATGCTTGATGTTCCTAAAACTTGTATGAATGAATCTCTTGAAAGAAATAATATTTATCTTTTCAGGCAAGATTGAGAATTTTTGGAGTCTTATTTTAAATAGTAGATAAGCTATTTTAATATTGAGATGTGTTTTTTATACTGCATGACATTATTTGGTGTATTTTAGTGCATATTATTTGTGTGTTTTTTGGTATAGTGTCAGGATAAAATGTTAATTTATTAGCTTTAAATGTTAACTTTTTAATTTAAAATTCAACAGTAGCTAACAAATATGTAATGATTCTATATTGGCATATTTGTTTGTGAAATGATAAGAAACGTGTTCTCTTCCTTCAGATTGTTCTGAAAGAGTCAATTAAACTAAAAACTAGAATAGCCAATTCTATGAGAACTTACATTGGAACTCCTGTAATTGTTATATGTGTAATATTTTGATAATTTTTGGGAAATAAATTAAATTGATAAAATTGTAATTGGATTGTCTACTATTCCATTCTTTTTATCCCATATATCTACACTACAGGATGACTAAAATGTTTATATTGAACCCATTCTAAAGTATTGAATATGTGTTAAAATAAAATTTTATTGTATATGTTACTAAGCTACGGGCATAATGAGGAATACAAAATAACACTGTTGATCAAATTTTTGGAGGGACACCCTTAACCCCTCCACCTGGCAGTACCCTGGATTGTATATTTACATTTAGTTGGTACCATTATGTGGTAACATGGATGGTGTTTTATTATGACAACAAAATCAAAAATATTTCACAAAATATAAAGATAAAGATAATGGACAAAAACTTTAAGGGGAAAAACACTAAGGCTTTTACAATGAAAAAGACACAGTTCACTGTTTAGTCTGTTGCCACTGATTTAGGCTTCATTCTATCAACTCATCAGGAGAAGGTGTGATACGCAACTTCCTATCACTTGTATACATCTCAAAGGAGTGATTCAAGAAATATGATTTTATGTTGTATGATGAGAAACTTAAATTTAGTAAAGAAAACTAGTACTATGTGTGTGTGGAGCTGAATGTAGAACGAATCACTTCTTAGTGTTATTGATTAAATTATGTAGGAATTTTGCGAGGTAGCAGTGCAAGTCAAAAAGATTCAGAGCGAAAGTGTGAGCGCGGAATATTAAAGATTGCTGGGCTAAAAATTAACTTTACAAGAGCATGAATGGAATGTCAAAATAAATGCTAATTATATAGGAAGTGCTTGGAACAATATAAGAGGCTAGTTGAGTGCGCAAATGATGTGTGTGGTTCTGTGGTAGAGAGAAACTTAAAAAGAGAAGCATGGTGGATTGAGCAGGTGAGAAAAGAAAGAAGTATCCAAATGAATGATTTTTGTAAATAGTGAAATGTGAATATGATGAGTAAGAGATTGTGGGACATGTACAAAGAGAAAAATATGAATGTAAAGAAAGTAGTTAAGGAGCGTAAATGGCTAATGAGATTAAAAGGAGAAAGAATGCTGACTGATTTTGAAGTTAATAAACTGTTCTGGAAGTTGGTAAATATAATGAAACAAAGAGTGCAAGGAAAGACCTCTGGCATTCAGAATGAATGTGGTGAGATGATCTGGGATGAAAAAACTAAGAGAACAGGGTAAGGTAGGAAGTGTTTTGAGCGATTGTATGGGGAAAATTATAGAATGCAGAAAATAGTGAAAATGCTATGATGAGTAATAGAATTAACGAGGTTGAGGTGCTAAACGCTATGAAAGTGATAAAGAATGGCAAAACTGCAGGCATATATAGGATCAAAAGTGAAATGCTTAAGTGTGGAGGAAGTTTACTACTTGCCAGATTGTGTAGGTTGTTCACTGTATGTGCTGAGATTTCAAATGTTTCTAATTGCATTATCATTGTTCCTTTATACATACAAAGGCAGTAAGAGTGAATGTAAGAATATAGGGCAATTATTTTCCAGGCGAAATTTTTGGGAGCATTTTAATTGAATGTGTGCATGGACGAGATACTTGCATTGCGACAAGTGATTGGGAAATGTTTGGCGTTAAGGAAGAAAGTTAATTGAACATTCCTTTATTTAGGGGGGTGAATAGCAGTATATTATGGAATGTTCTGAGAGCATGGTTAGTAAATCCAATTATGGCAGTGTATGATTGAACTAAAGTGTGTGTTATGGTGGGTGGAGCTTTGAGTGAATGGTTGGTCACTTAGCAAGATTTTTGACATGGGTTTGTTATGTATCCATGTTTTGTTTAATGTATCCTTGGGTAAGTGTATGAAAGATGCTTGTGAGAGAAACAGTTGGAGTACAAGGGACAATGTGAATGTGTGAGTGCTGTTATATGTATATGATGCCGTATTATTGGCTGAGAAAAAGTTACTTGCAGAATGCATTAAATTGTTTTAATGGGGTGTCAGGTAGAATGAATCTTCATATAAATGTCTCCAAAACTAAGGTGATAGTTTTTGATAAGGACAGATCAGGAAAGGATTGTCAGCATAGTATAAGTGGAAAACGGTTAAAACAAGTGAATGATTTTGTGTATCTGGGCAGCATATTCTGTAAAAATGG
This sequence comes from Timema douglasi, assembly GCA_901482245.1. Lineage (NCBI taxonomy): Eukaryota > Metazoa > Arthropoda > Insecta > Phasmatodea > Timematidae > Timema > Timema douglasi. The sequence goes on along the minus strand of CABEEJ010005467.1, from coordinate 15,033 downwards.
AAGGATCAATGTTGAAATCAACAGATGGGTGAATGCATCTCGGAGAGTAGTTGGATTTATGTGGACAATTGCAAAGAATAAGTCAGTATAGAAAGAATTAAAGATGGCAGAATATAAAAGTGTGTTGATGCCAACATGGATGTCAAACGCGGGTTTTTCAAGAGAAAAACAAGAGAGAGGTGAATGCAGTTGGAATGAGATTTCTAAGAAATGTATATGGAAAAACTCATGGACAGAGTCAGTAATGAATGGGTACTGAATGAGTGTGGTTTTAAAGGTAGTCTATTAGGTCAACCTCTGACAAGAAGTGTATTAACTACAACTTATGAATGTGGGGAATGCCAGGCTTCCACCGTGGTTCGGATTCCACATTAAACTGTAGGTCCTCCATTTAATCTCACAATCACCCTACCATTACACAGCATAAGTGTGTATAACCCGAATGGGTAGTAAGGCGCGGTGCTAATAATAATAATAGTAATAATAATATTAGGTCAAAGAGTTAGAAGCATGTTGAGAGGATGAGTGTGGATCGAGTGACAAAGCAAATTTATGAAGGTAAAGAATGTGGTTCAAAAGGAAGGGGTAGGCCACTAAGCCGTGGCTAAATAATGAAGAGGAACATTGAAAGTTTTAAGAATAAAACAGCACATATGACTGTGTATAAATGTTGAAGCGAAGGGAGTATGCAAGGATTGGGAAGTGTGGAGGAAGTTGGTGAGTATGAATTAATTACAGCATTGTTGTTTTTCTTAGCTATATGCACAGTTTTTGCCTACCTTGTAAGGGAACGGTGTGATGATTGAGTATGTATATATCTTTAAGAAAATCCTTTTTTTGCTTCTGAAGGTAATTTGTTATTTGGAAGAAGGTACAGGAAAGCTGGATGGAAACATGTAAAAGGGAACAAACTCATGGTTCTTACAATNAAAAAAAAAAAAAAAGTTCACACTCTAATCATTACTGCTCAATCTCTTAAGCTTCATTCTATCAGAACTCAACAGGAGGCTGTGTGAAATGTGCAATGCAACTTCCTAAAAGAGGAAACCACTTAAAATAAGAGATAAATTGGTAAAGAATGAGAGGACACGCAAAATGATTCTACCATTATTAATATTAATGGATTTGACCACTATTATGAATTGTGAAAGTGGGAATGAATTCTATAAAGCTATTGATGATAGCTGGGTCCAACCGTCAATTGTTTCACACTCTCAGTGCCGAGACTAGGTTTAGACAGATTTGTCTATCCTATATTTTCTTGGCCTATAGGCTTTTTATGTCCCTGTATGGGCTTTAATTGTTCCTAAGTAATAAGCATTGTTGAAGCATTCCTAATTGGGGTTATGCTGCTCAATTTCCACTTAGAATGGACTTAATTATCTGAGAATGCCTACAGTATTTGGCCTGTCAATTTAACTGTAGTTGTCTCCTTTACCTTTAAAGTACATAGCTGGTACAGAATATTTATTTCTACTTCAGTCTCTTTTGGGTATTGATATTTTGTTAACATTGTTTTGGATATTTATTGAGGTTGAATCACCACTTGGGAGTAGCGGTGCAGGTGAACTATAACCTTGGTGCGCTGACCTTATTGACTGATATGTTAGTAGATATTTTAGAACTTCCTAAAAATGGTTCATAACAGTAAAATAAAATCATAAGGAGAAAGTGTTGCAACAGGAATATGGAGCTCAAAAATTTTCTAATAGGGCAATTTATTTAACACTAAAAACATTTAAAGGTAGTAAATACAAAAATATATGAGTATGTCGAAGTGGCATCCTTCCTTGTATATTCATAGTCAACAGACAACTAATAGATATCGATTTGGTAAAAGCCATTAAACATTTGAGTAATTACTTCAATAATAATATCCGGAATCAAATTTGCTCCAAGCATTTCTTAGCGGTTTTAGCCATTAGTATTATTTTGAGAGATAAATTTATATTTAAATCAACTAATCACAATAATAATAATAAATATAGTACAAAATAAATGTGCTAACCCTATAGTATCCACCCTATCAACCAAATGGCATGATGTTACTCAGTAAAGTAAGGTAAGCGGAGAGGGCCACTTTCAGTTTTTTACAACTTAAATGACATAAAAGGAACCACCAAAATTGTAATTCCTCAAAAACTAACAGATGAAAGCTTTTCCTACAAGAACTTGGGCTCGAACTAGTAAGACCTTCTTGTGGAGGAAAGAGCAAAGAATTTATCTGGTTAATCAAAAAATAGAATTATGGTCATGGAAGCAATTTTAGTATAGAAAAAAACAGCATGACCTTCAAAAATTGGTTCAGCCTCCAGGAACTTCAGTTAGAGCAAGGCATCATCAATGTGTAGCTGAATTACCAAACAAAAAAGCCAAGTACATTCTCTCAAAGCCTAAAACAATATGTTCAAATTGCTACAAACATGTTTGTACAAAAAACGCTCAGAAAACTGTGGTGTGTAGACATGAAACAAATCGTGATTCACAATCTAAAAAGTAAGGAATTCTTTAATTTTATGCTTTTTTAAAGCATTATAATTTTAATATTTTTTTATTATTCTCTCCAACATGTTAATCATATACATTAATTTTATAACTATGCATACATTATTTGTACAAAACACTATAAAAAAACTCTGATGTGCACAGAATAATTATTGTGAAGTGATTTTTTTATTATTCTTTACACAGTAACTATTAATCAAACATGTTTAAAAAACACATAAATTATAATAATTAACCATAAATAGATAAAATTTTAAATAAAAAAGTTGGGCTCAATGAGCACCCTGGTATAACCTAACACAAAATATAACATAGGATTGCTAGGGTTAAAATGTCAAGTCAAATATCAAAGGTTGTAAGAATATACACACTATATTGAGGGTTCCCACCCTCCCCCCACCTCTCAAATATTTTCTATTCCAGACACTATTTAAAGGCAAGTATAGACAACACTAAGCAATGATTGACATAATACAGAACAGATATAGCCTTAGGCTGGTATGCAAGAAAAAAGTTGAGTGGGCCAGTAGTATTAGTGGAGTAGCAGTGTTGATGAAGTGTAAATGGAGAAGCAGTGTCGCAGTAGTGTAAGTGCGCCAGTAGTGATGCAGTAGTACTCAGGATTGCACTACTGCACCACTACTTTTTTTGGAAAAATTCTTCGCTTAACAAGAAAATTAACTCCGCTACTACGCCACTTATTTTACTGGCCCAATCAGCTTGGTGTTTGCATATGCCTCTTATTCAGCAAGCTCAAACCAGCTGAACATAAAAATAGGCTAAATTACTTACTCTCCCTATTTATATTTATATATATTATACATAAATATAGTTTACAATACTTATCACCTCAAGCCACAGTTTAATTGGTGAGGATAACCAATGAAATAAGAATGTAGCTATTTATTGATGTAGAGTAGATATACATACTTAAAAAGGTTGTGGGCAGAAATAAACATTAAAATCATGCAATATTAAATACTGTCGTCAATAAAAATAAAATTGTCAGTAGGTTTTTAGAAATTCATACACATAGCATCAGTAAATCTAAGTTTTGGTGCCAATTCCACCTGATCATCTTTTCCAATACTATTTCTCTTACAGGTCATATTTTCATTTGGTGTTACTGCCCTTTCAATAATATCTCAATTTTTTTTAACAGTATACAACCAAGGTTGTGAATTTCTTAGCTAAGCTGTTGCATTACAACAACTGATTTTCAGTAATTTATTATAGTGTTCTAAAATGGCAAGTTTTCTTAAGGGTTTGTGTTTTTACTATCGTTATGGTAATATAGTAAGGTATGTAGTGAAAAAGGGTAATCGGTAAAGGGTATGAATACAGGTTTCAAAGGAATAATAACATACAAAATGTATGAAACGGTAGCAGTACCCTAACTAAGACATACATGTCCCAGAGCTCAATAACAAATCAAGATGTTACATAATCGCTTACAATAACATACATTTGTCACAAAAAAGTGATAACAAAAACCAAAAACACTGATTACAATAAATGTAGTTTTAACTATTAACTACAATACATCTGATTAAGAACCAAAACATTAATACCAATTGATCAATTATAACACTATCCGTGATTAAAATAAGTAGCTTCTACTGAATATGGTAGATGCCAAGTAATAGAGCAATGCATAATAAATTACAAATTTTTTTAAAAATATTTAATTTTAATAAATAATTGTTTCTGTAATATATAAAAATATTATAATTAAAAAATGTATTCCTACTAAATGAGATCATGTTTTGAAAGGATGTACTACAATGTGAATTATAAATTATGTATTCAAGGAAACTTTCCCCCATTATTATTCTTAAGTGCGTCGAGAATAAAACTATTTACACATACAATTTTCTGTTAAACATACAATATTTCTAAAACATGTATAATAACCATCTACCATTGATCATAATTTTTTTAAAGTAAAAAAAACTAGTAAAAAATACGTATTTTCATTTTGTCTACTAGCCTAGACATTGTAATAAAAATCCCGAAGAGTTTAATTTTGACAAATGTGCTCAACTTAATATCCTTTTTAATATAATAAATGGTCTAACCATTCGAGGTCATTATTCCAGTTAGGAAAGCAACAACCGAAATAAGATATTTTCTTAAATCTTTCCTTTAATTTACCAATAAAATTTCTCTGAGCAAATATTAAAAAACATGGTGAATTTTAAAATGTGTTGTACAGAATACTTTTTTTTTATAAGTGACTGTAACATACCGCGTCGCATCAGTGGAGAAAGGCGTTGTCATAGAGCTATTGGTAATGGTCCCCCTATATTCAAGGTCGACCCAGGAGAGTGTTGATTGTTGGGCGCCACCTCGTTGGCGATAGTGAGCATGAACATTAACGAGGAATTCGTTCAGTCGACAAATGTAGATATGAAGATCAACACTCCCTCTAGTAAGGTAGACCCGGACAAATAAGGGACCTCTCGGTCAGGGATAAACTGCTTGGAAGGCAACTATGCTCCCCAATAAACCCCTAGGCCTTCATAGGCTTACCATGATCACATCTGCCATACCTGATAATTAATAAAATTGATGAGGGTTATCCCAACCCTGGAAAATGAGTCCCTAGGGTCACTGTAATAGTTAACAAAAAAATATTATTCAATAATCCAGGAGGGCTTACACCAAAAAATCAGGCTATAAAAAAGTTATTCCTTATCTCAATTTTAAATTAACACATTATTTTGGTTAAAACATTTCCAATTAAATGTTTGGTTAAGCCTTCGTCTTAATTTCATTAGACAATAGATTCAAGTTCTAAGCATGAATGAAATGTGTAAAGCATATAATTATTTAAATAGTGAAAATATGGGTCGAAACCTTACTAGGTTAGTTTAAAATAAATAGTAAACTACTTTACAAATTTATCAAGGAAAACAATTTATTGACTTTACACATACGGTACTTCAGGAAATATAAACATTGGGAGCTGAGAGTGGCCACTGCAAAAAAAAAAAAATTAAAGTGCACATCTCAACTAAGCCTAACGCTACTCTACAATAGGCACAACAGTCACTTTCTAAAATAGTGCCATCTAAAGTCCATCTTCAAATGCCAGCGTCTTTGCGAGAGATTAAAAAAAGAACACGCATATAGCACTCAGTGGTCTCTGCGAGTCCTGCGCGTAGCCATACACTCCGCGTGGAACCTCAGGGTGTCCAGTTGGTCGGCCACTCGTGAGTGCCTCAGGTCACTAGCCCCGGGTAGTGAAAAAAAGGGGAACTACCCATACTGGAAGGTGCAGGATGAAGTCTTGTGGAAGTGGATACCTAAACATCGGATCTTGGTGGATGAAGAAACAGAGTGGAAGAAAGTCATTCCAAAATCATTATGTGCAGGACTTCTAGCCCAATATCACGATGCTCCCACAGCGGGACATCTGGGGACACATATGACTTATGCCAGAATCCAGTTAAGATACTACTGGCCGAAGATGAGACAAGATGTTGCTAGATAAATCAAACACTGACGCGTCTGCCAACAGACGAAGTACGATCAACAAAGACCGGCAGGATTGATGGGTTATTGTCGTATGGTGAACAAACCTTGGGTATGATTAAGTTCTGACATCCTAGGTCCCCTCCCCAGATCTTCATCAGGACACAAGTACTTATTGGTAGTGATGGACATATTTACCAAATTCCCTCTGTTGTTTCCTCTGCGGGAAGCTACTGCTAGGGTGCTGGCCCGGAAGTTGGAGGAAGATGTTTTTATGATTTTTGGGGCTCCTTCCTATGTGATATGCGGCAACGGATCTGAATTCACCGGGAAGAGAATGAAAGAATTAGCAGCAGGATACGAGATAAAACTTTTGTACAACGCTAAACATTATCCGCAAGCCAACCCCACTCAACGACTTAACAAGACACTTGGACCCATGTTGCGGGTGTACGTTGGAGAAAATCACCGTCACTGGGATCAGAATATGGCAAGGTTTGGTTACACTCTCAGATCAGCCAAACACGAAACAACGGGGTATAGCCCTGCGTTTTTGAACTTCGGTTGGGAGTTGACCGCAATCAATGAAGAGGCGGATCTACGCAACTACCCTAATCAAGTTCCATAGGTGGAAGACCCCACTAGTTATGGAAGGCGGCTGGAGGATTTAAAGAAAATATACAAGATAGTGAGGCAAAAATTGGAAGCAGCTCACACAAGGAATGCCCACACGTACAACCTACGAAGGAGACCGATGGAATACAATGAAGGAGACGAAGTGTGGAAGAAAAACTTCCCACAGTCAGACGCAGCAAACTTCTTCTCGGCTAAACTAGCACCTAGATACACCGGGCCCTACACCATCTCGAAAAGAATATCTCCCTTGGTCTACCAGTTGATGGACCACCAGGGGAAGGTCATTGGTAATTGGCATCTCAAGGACTTGAAGCCTGTCGTGTAGGTTGGAGAAAATTTGAGGAAATTTTCTTTTGGTGAGAGGGTATCTGTAACGTTTACCGTCACATGGGCCTGTACTCCGATATTTAGCCTGGCCCGCTAAATAAATGATTTGTTGATTGTGGTAGCATGTCCACAATAGTCGGAGACCTCCTGGAATGTGTGGACGTTAACGGTGCCTACTTCCGCCACGGGGATATATAGATGGATATATATATATATATATAGAGAGAGAGAGAGAGAGATAGAGAGAGAGAGAGAGAGAGACTTGCCTTGCAACCCCTTCCCATCCCCACCCCCTCCCGCCCTCACACCCTCGCGCAACCATAGTATCATTTTTGTTAGATGGTTATTCCTAAAAACTATTTGAAGTGGCTATCTAAATATATATTGAATTTTACAACTAAATAACATAATAATATACACTAAAATTATATTATTATCTTATTCAGCCGTTCTGGTGTTGCCTAAAGCTCAACAATAATATTTGGACACTTAAATAAAACCTCGTGCTAAGAAAAAATTATGAGTTCAATTTCCCTTTCATATTTTTCGACAAAGTATATTTCAATTAAATCATGAATGAGCAATGTTACACAGAAATAATATAAAAACTATTATTTATATATTTATAGTTATATATATATATATAAATTTATTTGACAAACAGAATTTTAATATTACTCTAGTTGGTGATCTTGTAGAATTTAAATTATTATTGTTATTATTAGCACCGCGTCTTACTACCCGTTCGGGTTATACGCACTTACGCTAATGTGTAATGGTAGGGTGATTGNACTACCCGTTCGGGTTATACGCACTTACGCTAATGTGTAATGGTAGGGTGATTGTGAGATGAAATGAAGGACCTACAGTTTAACGTGGAATCCGAACCACGGTGGAGGCCTGGCATTCCTCACATTCACAAGATGTCTTGTCAGAGGTGAAGGAAGGGTTTGGTAATCAGATAAATCTTTGCCGGGACCGAGGATCGAACCCCGGCCGCCAGCATAGAAGTCTGACACCTTACCCCTAGACCGCCAGGTCACCTAGAATTTAAAAATAGGAATAATAGAAACATAGTTTTAGTCAAATATGTATAATACAGTAACTAGTCCTAAAACAAAACTAAAACATTTATTTATATTATCACAAATAAAGTTTAAAAATCATAAATAGAACTAGACCTAACTATGATATGCATAGAATATCTTAAATTAAGTTTTTCTTTTGTTTTAAAATTTAACATTTGTGATGTATGGGAATGAATGCATTATAATTCATACAAAATAAGTTTGTCAAATTAATACATGTTTAATATTATCAGTTATCACTTTCCAAATACACTCACACGATACGTGTTAGCTTTGACAAACTCATCACACAACGCATCAATATCAAGATTGTCAATTCGTTTGTTTTAGACATGCAAAATGGCGAAGTGATTTAACCAATCTTGATCTATGGTGCTACGTAGGTATGTCTTGAGTCGCTTTAAGCCCGAAAAGGTTCTTTCAGCGCATGCTGTTGATGATGGGACGACTAAAAGCAACTTCAAAGCTCCCAAGTTAATGGAAATAATCGCCTTGTACTCTCAAGCATCGCAATGTAAATGTCAACTAGATCTTTCAAACCCTTAGGCTGGGTGGTAGTAATTTGTGCCAAAATGTTTGCATCTAGTTAAACATCATCCGATTTTAAACCCTAGTCTCTAAGTGTGTGTCGTGTTTCTTCTTCACCAGCCCATTCCTCAACTGCTATTAAAAGAACCCTTTCAAGTATTCAAAGTTACTTTGATCCAGTTTGAGTAAAGCGCCTCTCAATCTATACTGTAACTGTATCAACTATCTCGTAGTACGTTTTCCTAATTAATTCTTTTCTAATTAGAATCACTGTCAGTTCTATGGTTCCTTGTTTATACTCTAATTTCCTTGGAACTTGCTTGGTTCGTGACAGGTGGATAGGTATAAGATTATATTTCTGTTGGGTCTCTTCCATCTTACTCCACAGTGAATCAAAAGTCTTTTTAACTCTGATACTTCTTAAATATTGTACAGTTGAGACAGCTGCTTTCATTCCTCCATTAACTGTTTGCTTGGGGCTCTCGAAGATTATTTGTGCAGCTGAAAACATTTTTTCCTATTAGCATTCCCAAATAAGCTTCACACTTTAAAACTGATCGTAAAGACCTAAGCACATAAATTGCTAATGGTTGTTTTTCTTTGATTTTATCTTGGACGCCATTATGAACTCCTCCCTTATTTGAAGCACCATCATAGGATTGACCACGAACATTCTGCAGGGAGAGGTGAAATCGCGTCAAGGTATCCATGATCAGACTTGTGGTTGAACTTGTCTCATTTATTATTAATATTATTATTATTATTATTATTACTAGCACCGCGTCTTACTACCCGTTTGGGTTATACGCACTTACGCTAATGTGTAATGGTAGGGTTTTAACGTGGAATCCGAACCACGGTGGAGGCCTGGCATTCCCCACATTCACAAGTTGTGATTAATACACATCTTGTTAGAGGTGAAAGAAGGGTTTGGAAATCAGATAAATCTGCGCCGGGACCGAGGATTAAACCCCCGACCCCAGCACAGAAGTCCGACACCTTACCCCTAGACCGCCAGGTCACCTATAACTTGTCTCATAGAAACCTAAACGGTACTCCCTTGGTTCCATATTTTCATTTACAATAATTACAGAGATTGAAACGTGTTTCTTCTTGGAAATGTCTGTAGTATCAACCACAATCAAACTAAAATGCTTTAAGTTCCGTTATTTCATTCACTATTTCTCTTAGGACTGCGTCTGCCATAATTTTTATCATTTCATTTTGGATGTCATGTGTAGTTAAGTCCTTCGATCGAAAACTAAACTGTTTGAGTTCAGGAATGTCACCAGCGCGCAGAGCAAGCAGCGCCTTATAGTTTCCATCACTGTTATTGTGACCACATATTAGAGTGCCTTGTCTTCCAAGATATCTAAGAGACGTCATTTGTGCATGCAATACCTTTCAGGCTACAATTTGCTGATTTTCTTTTTCTTTATAAATTTATTTGACCACTGAATCATGTTTTTCTTTTGTGTGTTTTTTACACAGCATCCTTGTGCATACTACTCTTTACATGTATTTTTAAATTTACTTTCAGCTTTTTTCCAATTCTTGTAACCTTTACTAATGAACGTGGTTTCAAGTTTTGAGCTGTAGCCAAAGAGATTCTCATTCTTGATTTCATACACTCGAAGCACAATATGCCAACTTCTTCACTTTGAAAGTGAAGCCAAAGAAATTCTGAATACCAGCGTTGAAGAAATTTATGGTAACGACGTTTGATTTTCTTATCACCTTTGCGTTTTCAGAGTAATTTGGCACAGTGAAAGGTTGGTGCTGGACGAGACCGCAAATATTATTACTTCCATCAAACTCCAAAGTTACATCCTCTCATTTTGAGTGACTGGGACCAGCAACTGCATTCTTATCTCTATCCTCATTTCCTAGATTAAAAAAAGGGAAAATCTTATTTATTAACAATATTTAACAATAGGAATACAAATTCATTTTTGTTAAGAAATTTACTATTAGATTTTTATTTATGGTTGTTTTTAATTTGATTAAGAGGGAGAATTAATTAATTAATATGTGCGTAAGTATATCTGGTGAGATCCTACCTGCTGCTGAAGATCCGGCGAAGCAGTAACCCAAGTAGGCCTACCTGGGTTTGTGATGGGATGATCTTGGTGCTTCGGATCAGACGCACATTAAACCAGTTAGGATGAGCGTGTGATTATTTTAATTGACGAAAGAGAGTGCAAGACACAAAGAGAAACAGAGGAGTTGAGCCGCGGTGGTACACGCGTCCACCTTTGAGAAAACCACTTTGCGAACTAAAAAAGGAAACGCACATAAAAGTACGAGAGAGCAATTGTACCACCCTTACAAAACATAATTAATGAAATAAAAGGCGGTAAACAGAAAAATGTGATAATTACATAAATTAATAATGAATGAATATAAGAAATATTTAATTAAGTAAACAATAATGAAATTGATATTAAAATAATAAATTATAAAGAAATAAATACTAAACAATGGTCTTATTTGTAAAAAATTATTTATATATTAAATAACATAAAGGATCTAGATTTCCGGAGGGAGGGGCAGGCCCCCGGTCCCACCAGGCTCCGTCCCTGAGGCCAATTGTAATTTTATTGACGATCATTCATAGTGTCACAAACGTTTGTTAAACTTCCAAAATAATAATACAATACGCTTATATTTAACTTAATTTAATTAAAAATTCAAATCATATAGAATTTTTTTTAAATATCGCATTGATTTCCCATTTTGTATTGTGTTATTGTGACTCAAGTGTAGTCCTTTTAATATGTAATATATCAAATTATCCGCTTTGATCGCCGAATGCTGTGCTAACCTTTTTTTTTCTGGCATGCCACTCACTATCTGAGATAATCTTGGGTGTGGTAATGATATGGAATTATACATCACAATGATTTATTATTCACATATTTATTCAAAATTATGATATCTTAAATGAGTTCGGGTAGTAAGATTTATTTGTGTTATGTTGTTAAGTTGCAAGGTATGGCGACATCCTTTTACGTCTCTGTTTAAAAAGACAACGCAGTTTTGTGGACAGAAACGCACATGGATGACCACACCTTTTTTCTTTTAGGAAGCTTCGAGAAGGAAATGTCGCTTGATATACCCCTTCAGGGTGCGCATCTCTTCAATTTCTTTCATGACGAGGAGCAGTGTAGGTAGAGTCTATGACAGCTTAATCTGTATTCTAAATTTAACGTGTCGGTAATTATCAAGCATATAACGTAAGTCGGGCTTTTATTAAAATCTACAACGTCTGAAATATCTAGCAAAAAACTGTTTATCTAAGTAAAATAAAAAACTAAAAAACACCAGAACGTTTAATTTATAAAATAAGACATCATTCATTTTTAATTATTATAATACAGAACAGCAAACTTGGATCAAATTCAACCATTATATCGAATGTCACCCTAATGGTGGCGTACAAGCAATAATATATCAGGCTTGCTCTTTTAAACTTTACAATAATGGCGCCCAACATGGGGCCTGATAAACTGAAATAATAAAATTAAATTCAGTTCACAACCTGAGAAAGTGAGGGCTCAAATAACAGCGAAAGTGCCGCAAACGACTTAAGTGCTTTATTACTACCACACACAAAACACCAGATGATTTAAGAAGAAGAAGAAGTTCTAAACCAAGTGACGTAGGAAGAAGAAGTTCCAAACCAAGTGGCTTCAAGAGGAGGAGTTGCAAACCAGGTAACTTCAGAAGAAGGACAAAGCTTATAGACTTCAGGTGAGGTAAACAGGGAGAATCTCACGCAAGTCATCAACAAAAAAATTCATTAAATATGGAAGAGACAGACAGTAGTAGCAGCAGTGAGGATAACCTTCCCCTAGCATAATATTCCAAGCCAATGGTAGAAGAACATTTTTGTTTAGAACTATATGATCAGGAAAAAAGTGAACAACAAATTGAGAAAGTAATTTACCCAATAGCTCATAAAGAAGAAGACTTAAGGGGGGTGGATAATGTTTCAAAGGTAGAAGGTATAGCTCAACAAACCACCTCAGCAAATGACCTCAATGCAGTATTAATGCAGTTAGTCTCAAGTCAGTAAATGAAAGAGAGTAGTGAAAAGAGTGAAAAGTTAAGTCAAAAAATAGATGAAAGCTTCGATAAATATAGCCAGGAGTTAAAAGAAACAAGAGAAAAGATTGATAAAAGTAATGAAAATAATCAGAAAATTGAACGGTAAATTTCAAGAAGTACAAGACGACTTTGACAAAAAGATTACAGAAAATACAACAACTTACTAAAAGTTAGCAAACGCAGGTAAGGGACGAACTACAGACGCTCAGGGAAGATTGTAGTAAGTCAGAAATGCAGACGAATGAGCAGATGAAAAAACTTAAAAATACAAAGGAAAACCTGAAGCTTAGACAGGACGCTTTAAATTCGAAGGTAAAAAATACTCAGGAAAGTTGCAATAAAAATAAAAATGAAATTCTAGAACAGGTACGCAATTTAACAGAACGATTTGCGACTGTTGAAAAAGAGCATCAAATATGTAGTGATAACCTTAGTTTCCAAAATGACCTCTTTGATGGACACACAGTACCAGATGTTTACATACAGGCAATAGTTGACCACCAATTGGACAAATTTAAGGACAACCTGACTGATACTGTGCACAAGATGTCACAAACAATCGAACAAATGCGACAACAACTAGAACAGACTAAGTCAAAATATGACGAAGTAGTGTAAAAGGGGACGCTAATTACCTCTGGTGCCTTGGTATCACCCAGTACAAGCACCCAGAATCAATTAATGGACTCTGTACCCACCTTCAGTGGAAATAATGATAGGGTGCATGCTGTACAGTTTTTGAAAAAAATGGATAGAATTTTTGAAAATAGTAAACTCACCGAAAAACAAAAAATAGCATTTTTAAATTTAAAATTAGTAGGTGAAGCTGAAGTATGGATGAATAGTCACGAGGCTGACTATACATCCTATGAAGCAATAAAGATACCCTTTCGTAAAAGATTTTGGTCCGTGTATACGCAGGACAAATTAGTAAATGATATTTTTACAGGCCGGTTAGATTCACATCGAGGGCCTATGTGTGAATATTACAAAAGTTATGCCATGCAGGCAGGGAATTTGGACATCCCTATTGATGGGGAAAGATTAGGAAAATCAGTTATAGCATCACTTTCCACGAGAAATACAAGGGGCTCTTGGAGCTGCTAGAGTAAAAACAAGTGTTTAATTTAGAGAAATTCTAGAAATATTTGACGAGCGCTCTAGGAGAGAAAGGTCAAGGCCACACATGCAAGATAGCTCATTTCAAAATCGAGGAAACCAATTAAATAGGGACAGTAGAAATAACCAGCCAAAACCTATCCAGAGATCAAACCAGGAGCCAAGGGCTCGAACTTTGGAAGATTCTAATAATCAGGGAAACAATTCTAATCCTAATTACACTAATCCTAATCAAAAGGGAAATTATTCTACTCCTAATTACAAGGGAGGTTTTTCTAGACCACTAGGGGATAGAATAAACGCAATAAAAAAATGTAAAGGTAATGATAGTCAACCGAGAAATCAGTTGATACGCATATACCTTGAAAAACTAGAAGAACACCCACAACAACTGAGTAGATATTCACTCAACCCCCATGCCATTGTCCGTGAAGAAACAGGACAAAACTGTCAAAAAAATGGTCAGACAAGTCATTGAGTTGCCAGACAATGACATCCACTCAAGTTAGAGAAAGGGTCACTACTTTACAAAATTGTCAAAAAGATATTTGTTGCGATGTGAAAATAAACACTATTTTACAGGTGACCCAAAAGAAGATTTACTTTTTGAAGGCACTGAACGTAAAAAACACAGTAAAGCCGTTTCACCGGAAATAGAAGTTAAGATTAATGGAAGGGCTATAAAATTTCTAATAGATACTTGATCTGAAATAACAGCCATTTCAGGGGAATACTATGAACAATTGTGTAAGGAAAATCCCAAAGAAGTTATTCTCACACTCCCTGTAAGCAAGGTAACTATTATGTGTGTGACAGGAGCTAAAAATAAAAAGGTAAAAAGACATATTATTGGATGTAGAGATAGGGGGAAATGAAATGACTATTATATCCTTGGTTATAGAAGGTCTTAACGTTTCAGCAATTTTAGGTGCAGATTGGCCAGCCTAAATGCAGTAGTTAATTTTCAAAGTAAGCAAATAGCAATTAATAAAGAACCCTATAATATACATGTTCCATTTATAGGAGAGTCAGAATCGAATATGTTATGTGTGCATATCACAGGAATGGTTAACAAAAATAATAAAAGCTCTTTGATAGTTAAAAAGAATGTAAAGATTAGACAAATAACCTCAGATGACCCAAAGAAAAAATAGACTAGTGTACTGTTAATTATGAATGGACCTAAGTTCTATCGACCTGTTAATTATGAACGGACCTAAGTTCTATCGACCCTTGACGTTCC
>CABEEJ010005466.1:11854-30764 GCA_901482245.1 Timema douglasi | reverse complement strand
TTCCTAAATGGTTTTCCACTCTCCCTCCACGCAAATGCGGGTTCACTTGCTATATTTCAACCTTCCCAATTCCAAATCCATTAGAGTAATTAGTACTTAAAGCGTATAACCCGAACGGGTAGTAAGACGCGGTTCTAAATATTATTATTATTTTTTTTACAAAATTGAATGTCTACTTATAAAATTGTAGATTCTCATCTAATTATCTTTTCCCCTTTTCCTGAAATTATGCACCAATTTTAAAGCTTTAACTGTTCGCGGTAAAATATTTTAAACTCAAGCCACTTGAAATCTAAATGATTTTTCGAAGTGTTTTGTAGTTTTAAGTGAGAAGATTTTATAAGACGGACATTTTGATCTTTAATTTTATGAAGTCATGAACTAAAATTTAAAATATGTAGATTTTTCATCTTGAGCCACTCTAAGTTTTTTTTAGGTACGTGCTAATGTGATCGTATATTTTTAGGTTAAAAATAAATCTTAGACATGAGCTTTAGATATTTTTTATAACAAAACTTTTTCTAAAATTTAGCAAGCTTATCTTTATCAACTAAACAATGTTTCAGTATTACAGGCCAAACCCTAATAATATAGGGATTACAAATCTACGGAACGCGAATAAGATTTGGATGTTACTCCAACATGATAAAAAAAACCTCAATCTCAAAATGGTATTATTTTTTTAAATTTCATAATATTTTGATAACCATGTCATTCGCAGGTTACAATGAACTTCATGAAGTCAGTCAAAAGTTATAAATCATATTGTGTATGGTTGAAAACAAATTTATGAACTGGACATAAATATCATGGTTAACAAAATACAACACGTTTAAAACTATAATGGAAAAGATCATGCAATTTTTTTTTTACTTTGACATTTATATCTATCTATCTATATATATATACACTTGTATTTTTTTACCTTGAAGGTGTAACTTTCAATTTTTATTACTTTACGTTAATGACATTATTATTTTCTCAGACATCCACTTTGACAACTTAATAAATTCTAATTCTTTTAAATCTAGTCATTGTTAAAATAATTACAATAATTATATTTGAGCTGTTAATTACATTTCTTAATAAGTTATTCAACTAGTTTTGATTTTTAAAAATGTAAATACAATTGACACACCCGATTATTTCAAATTCATCTAATCCTTAAGGTGGTATCGAAGGGGATGCGAGAAAAGGTCAGTATTTTTGAAGTTTTTAAACAAAAACTTTTTATTTTTGCAAAAGAAACATTGAGTATAATTTTCTTAACATGGTGATATCAACATTTCCTGAATATCTGTCATGAGCATAGCGACATTAGATGATAAACTTTTTAAATGAAAAGAAAAATTTGTCATTAAATTCCAGTACACCAGTGATTTCCAACCTTTTTTGGAGGAAGACACCAATTTTTGCCTCTGAGGTCATCGCAACTCCTTGCATTTGAATCCTAGATTTTTAATTTATAAAAAATTATTAGATAACTATTATCAAATGCATTGCTAAATTTTAATAAACAATTAAAAAAAAGTATGTTTATAGCATAAGCAATGTCAAAAGAAACTAAATATCAGCTGCACAGTTAATAAGATTTTTGACCCTGCATTGATACACATAGTTTATTAAACCTGGGTACTAGTGATTAAATAACCAATTTTAGATCCGGCTCTACGTTAAGCCGATTCTTATACTTAGTTTTAAGCAGCAGAAAACAATCCACACCCTTGCATTGGCATGTTAAATATATTAAGTATTTTAAATGTATCAGCAAGATAGGCTAGTTTGCACAAGAAACTAAACTTATTGATCTCATTTTTAACTCAGGATAGTCACTGCCTTTGAGGTAAAGACTAATTTCATCCTTCAGTTCAAACACCCTTGCGAGCACTTTCCCACGTGACAACCAGCTTGCAGCAGAGTACTATAAGAGAGGACTGTGGCCATCCCTTGTTCCCTCGCATAAATCAACAAACAAACGTGATTCGGTTGGTCTTATCTTGATGTAGTTCACTATTTTAATGATGGATCTAAAGACAACACTTAGTTCTGTACTCAGGTTTTTTTGTTGCAAGTGACTCCTTGTGAGCCTTCCCTTTCACGGGTGCTTGTAAACTACTCCTTTTTCCAGACATAGCAGGAGCACCATCAATGCACATCCCAACACAACTTTCCCACTTCATCTCACTTGCTGTCAAAAAACCATTTAGAATCTTAAAAAGTCCCTCAGCACTGGCTCTTCCCAGAATTGGCTTGCAGAACAATAGGTTATCTTTGACAGATCTGTCATTGATATACCGAGCATAAACTATAAGATGGGCATCCTTCAGTGAGTCATTGGATTCGTCAACATGTATTGCAAATTTTGACAGTTTCAAAGCGTCAGTCAGCTGTTTATGTATGTCTTGCGCCATATCAGATATTCGTCTTCCCACCGTGTTATCTGCCAGAGGGATCTTTCAGACTAGATCTGTAGAAGCTTTATCAATCATTATTTCAGTGATTTCGACAGCAGCAGCCAAAATGAGTGTATATCCAAAAGAATGAGGCTTGCTACATTTTACGACCATATACGAAACTTTGTGTGATTGCCAGAAGTCCCTTGGTAGGAATACTTATAATTTTTATCATTGATTTGGTTTGTCCAGAATATTCTTAACTATGTCGGTAAACATGCAGTTGGAGTAATATAACCAAAATATTCTGTTTCTATTTTGAGTTTGAACTTTGCTGTATTCATCAAAACCTCTTTAAGAGTAAATACAGTACAAGGTTATGGTCCTCACAAAACTTGTGACCCTTTCGGATTAACGCTGCGACCCCCAGGTTGGAAATCACTGCAATATACCCTTGACCCCCGGGAAACCAGGGAAATGTTAAGGTCACTATGTTAAGAAAATTAAATTCTATATTTGTATTGAAGAAATAATTTATTTATTTAGGCAAAAGAAAAATATTTTACCATAAAAATTCAAAAATAAATCTGTAATTTTCTCACGTCCCCTTCCATCCCAACTTAAGTGGCACACTGGCTGGAAAATTCTCCCCATTCCCGCCTTAGTGAGATCCCCCCAGCACCGGTGGTCACATGGTCTAAGGCACCCACCTTGAGAAATACTGTATTTCCAGTGATGAGTTAGATGTTCGAATTTGGACCTGTTGAATTGCGTGTGGTTATTCTTGTGTGACTTATTACTGTATCTACCTCATACGTTTTCACGTTATTTTAAATTAATTTATTCTAAAACCAGCGGTTTTCGACTTGTGGTACGCTACCCCATGGAGTACACAAACATTATTTTATAATTGTAGTTTCTTTTTTTATTGCTTTAAGCTGAAATAATCTACTTCTATAAAAAATTATCAAAGGATTTCCATTAATTATTTAGTGTGAAACGTGGTCTTTTACCTTACATGACAAGAGCGAATTTAGGCAATTTGAAAACAGAGTGCCTAGGAAAATAATTGGTCCAAAACGGGATGAGACTATTGGAGGTGGAGGATTTCACGTAATGAAGAGATACATACCCTAGACCATCTAAATACATCGTTAGAATAATAAAGTCTCTTAGATTACGGCGGGCAGGATATGTAGTGTGAATGGAATAATATAGAACCACGTTCAGGCAAATCCAATGGAAAGAGACCATTGGGAAGACTCAGAGGCATATGGTTGGATAAAATTGGAATAGACTTTATAAAGATAGGCTGTAATGGGGTGGACTGAATAGAACTAGCTCAATATAGATGATATGATGTAGTGAGGTGGACTGGATAGAACTAGCTCAATATAGAGATATGATGTAGTGAGGTGGACTGGATAGAACTAGCTCAAGAGAAGGATAGGGTGTAATGAGGTGGACTGGATAGAACTAGCTCATGATAGGGATAGGTGGCGTACTTTTGTAAGTACGGCAATACACTTTCGAGTTTCTAATGCCAGATAGTAAGTAAGTATATTTCAATTATATCTATCAATCTATCCATCCATCTAGCTTGAGCTCCGTCATTCAAAGTGTATTTTGTCCTCGCCCAATCTCCGTGTCCTGCGGTCATCTATTAAATTACATAAACTTAGGGTTTTCAGGAATCTGGAATGTAATCCTGTCACCAAGTGAATATTTATTGATATTATTTATCTGCACACTATTTAATGAAATATTTAGAATAATAAATTTAATTGAATAATTTTGGGGGGGAAATGTGGCACCCTGGAATGTGTGGCCCGGGGCAGTGGCCCTCTTTGCCCCCCTAGACGTGGCTCTGGTACTTGTGATAAGTGTTTATTAACGAAAAGAATACACCATAACCTTAAAAAGGTAGAAAACAATAGGTTTAAACTAAAAGTGTACTGGGGTCAAACAAATAATTCTTTCAAAATAAACCGTAGTGGCGCGTCAAAGGGGGAGGAGGGGAAAAGTGGCCTTTGCCTGCCTTAAAACCCAAATAATTTTAATAACATCTTAAAATACATCAAGTTGAACTATAAAATCGAACACTGAAAATATGTTTTATGAAATATATCTATATTTTTAATCTAATAGGCAGCTAATTTCAACAAATTTCTAAAGTGAAGACCATTCCAAATGGCTTCTATAGCCATCTTATTTTCAGATATATTCTAAGGAATGATCTCTCAAAATAGCTTCTAGAATTATTTGATTTTCAAAAATTTGATAAACAAAGACCACTCCAAATAGATTTAAGATGCAGTTAATTTTTTAACTTTTTACTGGAGGGGGTTCTTGAATAACCATTTAGGTTGGAGATTAAACCAATAAATTTAAAAACTTTATTTTGCCCCCCCCCCCCCTATGCTCCGAAATTTAACTCTGACTACAACCTTGATTGTTTGCCCCCTCCCCTCAGTATGTTCTTGGGCGCGCCACTGGTGTATACTCAATCAAATTACACATTTGTAAAATAGATATATAAAAATATGTCGGAACTCTGAATTGTAGCACAATTTAAAATATAGTTAAATCTAATGAATTTCGATACTAACTATTAAAAGGCATAAACATATACCTCAATGAATGATTCCAATTTACATAAATATGCACACAAAACTTGAATATAATATATACAACTCCAATAATTGTTTATAAAATATTACATCATTTTATAAAAGATTTACATATATATTTTTTCAACTCTTTAAGACAAGATTTATATCTATTATTAACCAGTAAGTGTACATGTATCTGTCACGGAAAGGATAATTAAAATGGTGATTTGAAAATACCCCAATGGGATCTAGAGAGTAGATGTTATCTAATTGAGGAACTTGACTAGATATTATTTGTTGGTGTTTTATTTTAAGCCTTGTATTATATATTGAACTCTCACCCATATAATTTATCTAAACTGAAGGATACGTAATGTATAGTTTTATTTACATGTACTGTCATCATTCTCCTATTTGTTCGTTCGTGTAATTACCAAGTATCTTTCTATATACTTTGTTCTAAAAAAACCTCTCAATTAATTAGCTTAGTGTAGCGTGAAAGACCACGCTTCATACAAGTAAATAATAACGGATTGTATTATCTACTATGTTATCAGTTTAGTATTTCTAGACATAAGATTAAACAACAATTAACAAATTGAATAATCGTAAGAATTTCCTGAATGAATTAAGGTTTTGTCCTCTTGAATTTCATTTTTATCTGTTTAAAGGTAAGCTAGTTCACATGTTTGAATTCGTTTAAAAATTACACTGGGATATTTGGTTCAAAAAGGGATGAGGCTACTGGGAAGAGAAGGAGGTTTCACAATGACGAGTTACATACCCTATACTCATCACAAGACATTGTTAGGACAATCAAGTCTCGTAGTTTACGCTGGGTAGTGTAAGCAGCTCTAATGGAAGAATCTAGAACCACATTCAAGGTATACAATAGTAAGCTTGTATATCGTGAGACTGGCTACATATACCCGTGGGGCTTATAAATTGAAGTAAGGGATCGTCCTTAAATTAAGTAATGGTTTTGAGGTATTAAGGGGTTGGGGGGAAAGTATTATCTTACGTTTTCATACGAGGTGTAGAGGGGGGTCAGAATCCATCTTACCTAAGGTAATTTTAATTAATGATTTATGGAGGAACACAATCTAAAAAAAACCAACAGAAAATTCTGAAATATTTAATTTTCATTCATTGAGTAATCTCACATTAATAATTAATTTTCACTGTTTTTAAAGAAATAATTGAAATATACATTTCATATTTTACAAAAAGATAATTAATTACAAAGCACATAACAATTGACTTTTCGTTTTAAAGATTAAATAATATAAGCTACGATATTGTTAAAAATTACGTAAGATGGGTGAAGGGCGACTACTGAGAATCTTACGATCCCTTCTGTTGTGGAGTGAAGGGGGTGTAATAAAAAATCATGAAAAATATCCTTACGTAATTTAAGGACGTCCTCTAAGCATTACGAGAGGTAGCTATAGAAGCACTTGGTATATTTTTTGAATAACTTCCCTCAACTCAATGAAATTGAATCTGGAATATGACGTTTTATAAATGTTTTGAGTATTGCTAGGGTGTGTTGCAGTGTAGTAAGACGCTAATCTCAGACAAAAATAAATGGTAGGCCAACAACACAATCGTACAAACTTATTATTATTTTGAGTTATAGGTTGGAACAAAATTCCCATTGATAAATACTCTTAAGTAAGTTTTTTAAAAAAAAGCATCATCCAAACTGTTCATTCACAAATAGAGTGAGCATTTATTATCTTTTTTAAAAAAAATAATTTAGCACCGCATCTTACGACCCGTTCGGGTTATACGCTTAAGTACTAATTATGCTAATGGATTAGGAATTGGTAAGGTTGAATTTAGAGGAAGTGAACCCACATTAGCGTGGAGGGGGAGTGGAAAACCGTTTAGGAAAAACCACCTCCAGTTCACCCGACCGAGATTTTAACCTCGATCTCCCCATATCAGCAGTCTAGCTCAACACGACTAGCGCGTTAGAAAAATAAGCCATTAGGGCGTGTCCATTTATAATCGTCCTTGAAGGGTGGTAAAGTGTTATCAGAAGGTATGCTAGAAGCCTCACTGGATAATATACTCATTCTATACCCCCTATTTCTATTTATTACATTGGCGTAGGACTGTGATAGTGCTTAAGGTGGGTGCGTCAAGTTAATATGCAGCCAGCTACGAATAATAGCTTAAAATTTACCAAGTAGGCAACGTCACCATCAAACCAATCCTCGCCGAAAGCCATACTGATCTTCTGCCAATTGAAATCGTGATCATAATGTAAGTAGAAGCTACATACCAATCGCCTTTCCAGCTGTTTTTAATAACATTTTGTAATCAACTGAATCAGACAGGAATCATGGCCTTGAAGAAAAACAACATTGAAAAAAAAGACACATTCTGTATTTTATGTAAAAGCAAATCAACAAAAGAAGTTAAACGACAAAGTTTTTTTTCCTTAATTTAGCACCGCGTCTTACCAACCATTTGGGTTATACACTTGTGTACTTATTAAGATGATGGTTTTAGGGATTAGGAAGTTTATATAATTAAGAAGTGTACCCGAATTTGCGTGGAGGGAAAGTGGAAAAAACATTTTTGTAAAAACCACCCTCAGCACACTATACCAAGATTCTAACCCAGATATTCCCGTCGTTAGCAGTCTAGTCTACTGCGAGAGTGACTAAAGATTTTCCTCTTTCTTAGTTCTGGTTTTTTTTAAGCACCACGTCCTACTGCCCGTTTAGTTTTTACGCTTATGTACTAATTAAGCTAATGGGTTAAGGATGAGCAAGGTTGAATTCATAGGAAGTCTACTCAAATTTTTGTGGAAGAAGAATGGAAAAACTACCTCTAGTACACCCAACTGAGATTTGAACCCCGATCTCCTCGTAATTGGCAGTCCTAGTAAATTGCGAGTGTGACGCCTTAGTACCACGTAGCCACTGAAGCGGGTCGGTTTTAGTTATATAATGTGAATCCGAAAGAAGGATTCGAGAAAAATAAAAAAATATGTTATTTTACTTGCTACGCGTCTTTTCAAGGTGAAGTTTAATGTCAGAAGGTTAAACAAAGAAACTCTAATAACATAGTAGAAGGAAATGTTTCACATACTATTCTGTTAAGGATTGACGTCAGTCCAGTTAAAACCTCAATTATAGATTCTATGGAATGGTTTCGTCTAAAACTTGAACCGGTTGGTGATTTCACGGTCACAATAATCAAGTAGGATGAGATACCAGATTTACGGTGATGGGAAGGTCTGGGTTTAAACCCCGGTAGAGAACAACTGAAAGGAGTTTTTCACGTGGGATTTGGAGATGTCCAGAAATGAACACTAGGCATAATTATTCAAAGCGATTCTTTTCACCTAATTGAGCAATTCAATAAAATGGTTTATTAGTTCAGTCACCCGTGAACTACTTCTTATAGTTCAGTTGTCAACGAAATCCAGGTTGTTGTTCAGTCAGTCGTTCGTGAACTACAATTTGTAGTTCACCCACTTCGGTGGCCACATGGTCTAAGGTGCTACTCTCATTAGACCAGACTAATCGAAGACGGGGAGATCAGGGCCCGATCTCGGTTGGGTGTACTTCATTTAAGAGTCATGTCCAAATTCCCCACTTAACAAATCTTTTAGCCACATAAAACGTAACAAAGAGAAAAAGAGAAAAAAAAAATCTTATCTCTATTGTTTAAAATTGCTGAGGTGAGTGTTCATAAAAGTTTATAGTTTAACACAAACTCACAATACTCCACATTTTGTTCTTAATTCTGCGCTACGATCGCAAAAAAGTAGGTGACTAAATAAAAATTGAAATATTTTTAAATAGAGGATTTCTGAAATGATATCATGAGTTTTATTGGAGCACGGCGAGAGTCATCGTTATGAGATTATCTAGAAACATTGCGGGGATAGGTCTGGCCTATTAAGGCCCACTGGTCGAAACAATTTGTTTAGATTAAATTATTCCAAACAACTGCTTCAAACAAATGTTCATTGCTGTGGGAGATCATCGTCAGACAAAACCAAATTCCCTCCAGTAACCAACATGGTGACGGTTGAGAAAGACATGAATTTAGTAAAAAAAAAGTTGTTACCTTTTATCATCTTTTACTCGAATAATAAGAAGAAGAAGCGAATAAACGCCGCGAGTTTTGGTCTCATACACCTTATAAAGACACGAACATATGAGGCTTTATGGAAAAATCAAAGGCTCAGGAGAGATAGAAGGAAGCCGTATTGAGACAAATATGTATATTATGGTATTCCTTTTTAGATTAATCGTAGATAACAGTATGCTACTGTACATAATAAATTATCATTTCACGTTTTTTCAATTTCTTCTGTCATGATTATATAAATCACAAAATATACTTAAACACAAACACAAGGTTCTATCAGACTGCAGGACTCTTCGCAAACGTAGAGAAAGTGGGTAGATCACGCATACCTAAATTGTGGAGGTCGGGGAATAACATGATAACCCTCACAGATTTAGATGGGATATTCTCACTATTTAATCGTCTATAAAATCTGTAAATCTAGCTATAAAAAAATAAATAAAATATTCATCAATATTAGCTATCATCTATGTCTTAACTGATTATAAAACAACTTTTAATTCGAAGCTAAACTACCAGGAATCCGCGCTAACACATTTTTTTCATGAAATTGGGGTTATCTTGCTTTTGCCCCAACTCTCTCAATTATTGGTTTGTTATTGCAACATTTCCATCGAAAACTTCACATCCGGAATGTTTTAGAAACAAAAATATTCTTTTCAAACAGTTTATTTTATGTGGGGACGCTACAATTAAAAAAAAAATATTTAAATGTCTTCGTCGAAAAAATGTTTTGTTTGGTGTTGATTTTGTTTGGACATGTGGGTAAATGGCCTAATATTCACTTAACTACGTATTTCGACCGTAGCTACATTTTAAAATTTGATGCTAGTGGAGTAGCTTTCATTTTTTAATCCCTCACGACTAATGGTTCTTTATTTAGTCGTATTTATCATTGTATTATTTATAGTTTCTCTTAAACGGGTAATTATTTTCCATCACTATGCGTTATATAAATTTGCATAACCTCCTTACCGCTGCAATTGTTTCTCTGGTGTAAACTGAAGGTTTTTTTGTCAGTGCGGAATTAAACAATAGTTTTAATACTAATTATAGGCAATTTTAAAAGTGGCTCGACATGTTATAGTTATGTTAATGCCGTGATTAGCTTATTACTGGTTTTTTGAGAAGTAAAACCTTGAATAAACAAACTTAACTATGGTAAACACCTAAACCTAGACCAAACTAAGTGAAAATGATAAGGGGAGAATTTTAAGGGTAAAAGCCATCTGAATCTGAAATAACACTTTAGTATATAAATATGCGACAGTATTTTCAAGCGCTAATTTTTTTCCACCACCCCATCTTACTACCCCCTAGGGCTACATTCATAATTGTATACCCTACTAGTTACGCTAATGTGATAGGGGTGAGAAAGGTACAATTTAGAAGAAACGTAACTTCTTTTGCGTGGTGGTAGAGTGGGGAGAAAATTAGGAAAATGCATCCACAGCACACACGTCCAATATTCAAACCCCAATATCCTTGTTACCAGAAATCTAGTGTAGTACTATAGCGACGCTTTAAACCATAATACCACCGTACACCGATGCGAGTATTCATAATTTAAAGCAAATAAATAAAATTTAAAATAATTAGGTCTTCATTAAGTTGTACATATTTAAGTGATTTTTATGACTTGATGAAAAGAAGAACATTCTCGAAGCTGAAGGCGGAAGCAGAGGACGGCGAATTAGTGGTTTAAGTTCACTGATAAAAATAATGGATCTGTCATGAGACAGAACACTTAATACTAATAATAAACAGGGGATTTTTTGATGGGTTCAGCTTTATTATAAAATTTTGTACTAGACAGTTAAAGAATATATCTCATATATTATAAATAATAATATTTTCTTAAAAATTCTGCCTACTTAGTGAATTCTAAGCTATTTTGCGAGGGTAGTTGCACCTAAACGTGACGCACTTCAACACACTAAAAAGTATCACACTTAGTCACCAACGCAATAAATATAGAGGGGATAGAACGAGCAGTTCATCCAGTAAAGACTCTTGTTTATATGCTGATAACACTTCCCCTCTTCCCCTGACGAGTCTACACACCCACACTATACTATTGGAGCCTGGACAGCATTGTCTTGCATTTCGAAACTATTTTCTTCTTGTTTCCTATTCTAGATAGACGTATGCTTCCATGGACTTTTTTTAATCTACATCCTGACAGGAACATTTCATCGGAACATTTTTGTGGCTAAAGCAAATAGCTCAATTTGGGGAGCATTTAAAAAAATCCTTTACAAATAACTGCTTCAAGATAAAAAAAAGATTGACACATTTCAGAATTATTTAAGAATTTTTGGTTTTTTTACAATGTTATATATTTAAAACTAATCGAATAAAAATGTAAACACATTAAAATAATGATGTAGAGAGAAAGGAAAAAGCCAGTATTTTTCATGCTTTTATAGCAAAACTTTTTTTTTTGTCAAAATATAATATTTCTTCAATAGAAACATATAGTTTAATTTTCTTCACATTGTGATATTAACACTTGTTGAATATCTGAAAAGGGTGTCCTGGAATTTAATGAAAACTTTTTCTCTTAATATAAAGAGTTTCTCATCTAATTCCGCGATGCCCATGACAGAGCTTCAACAAATGTTGATATTACCATGTCAAGAAAATTGAACTAAACGTTGCTAATAGAGCAATATTTTATTTATTTTGGACAAAGATGTTTTGCTATAAAAACTGACAAAACACTTAGCTTAACACGCGTTTCCTACAACCCCACTTTAACATGGGAAATCCTATCTTGACTCGTTGCTATATCACAGGTAGTCAACATCCTTAAGACGTTGTAGAAGTGAAAATAAAATAATTAATTAAAAAAACAAAAATGACTAAGGAAATAACCTAGTAAACTAAAACAGGTTTGAGGAATTTTCCTTTAGCTTACAGCTATGAGGTACTCACGTGGATATTTATGAGCTATAATAATAATAATAATAATATTTAGCACCGCGTCTTACTACCCGTTCGGGTTATACGCTTTAAGTACTAATTACTCTAATAGATTAGGAATTGGGAAGGTTGAATTAGAGAAGTGAACCCGCACTTGCGTGAAGGGAGAGTGGAAAACCTTTTAGGAAAAACCACCCCAGTTCACCCGACCGAGATTCGAACCTCGATCTCCCTGTCCTCAGCAGTCGAGCTCAACACGACAAGCGCGTTAGCCAACTACGCCACCGAGGCGGGTGATTTTTGAGCTATAGATTTACATTGAAAATGTGAATAGTTACAGGGTATCAACGTTTATTTTTTGTAAGGGGCCAGGTGCACTTATCCTTACCTTAACTAACATACTACCCGCTTCAGTGGCCGAATGGTCTAAGGCTTCACTCTTGGGTTGGACTGGCCTGCTGAGGTTGTGGAGAATGGGATTATAATTCTGGTCGGGTGTACTGAAAGGAATCTTTCTTGAATAGTTTACCATTCTCCTTCTAAGCAAATGCGGGTATATTACCTCTAAAATGCTTCTTTCATCATCCCTAGCACATTAGAGTAAGTATCATACATGCGTATAACCTGAACAGTTAGTAAGGCGTGATGATATAAAAAAGATAGCTAGCATACTATACATCAGTTTTTTTCAACTCGTGGTGTGCCTGCCCCTAGGCCACAGACAATTAATAAACGGACTTTCAACCTTACGGGGGTTTCACTGCACTCCTTTTCCCAGCTTGAGTCCTTCCACACTGGACTTCGCTAGTGTCACTGCTGGGTGATGATAGGACTGACCAAAGCGATCCTAGTGATGTAGGACTCAAGCTGCCAAAAGGAGCGCGACCATTTTAACCTGGAGGTTGCGTGTCTGGGTATATTATTTGTCTGTGGTCTAGGGACACGGGAAATATTTCAGGGGATACGCAATACACAACTGAGTTATTTTAATCATTAAATAGCTTTTAATAATAGTGAATCTGCTAAACAAATTAGAAAATATTTTAACGAGATGGTATTGAATTTTAAATCCCTTATTTATCTCTGTCACGTTTTTAAAAACTTATCACAAACATGTTATAGTAAACTCCGGAACGACCGTTTATGTGTCCACACAACATTTTAAATAAAATTTGGAAATATAATTTATAATTTTATTTACAAATATCAGGGGTTTGTTTCATTTTTTTATTACGAAATGATAAAAGGGTTATGTTGATTAGGTCATGGCCCCAAAAGGGGTATGCGAGTGGAGATACATTACCCTCTTCCTTTCGTAGTTGGTTAGCAAACATTACACCCAAACATAAAGGAATGTTGGTTCTAAAAATTGGTATATTTTAAATTCAAGAAAATAGATAAACACTTTACTTTTTAAAATGAGATTGTCAGAAGCAAGGTTGAGTAACCACATCGTGAACAAAATTTCCTTTGGTAAAACCTGGCTAGAATTGACACCTGACTTCCATATAAAGGATACATATATTGTATTTGAGCTTACGTCACCTTATGTTCTAGAACATTATTTCGATTGATGTGTGTTATCAAACAATAAAATCTTTCTAGTTCCCCAGATAATTTGACAGGTGTACTTAACATTGACATCCTATAATATGATGGTTTTAGTTTTCTTAGGTATGACCTCGCTATTTGACCAGTAATAATTTTTCAAGTTCACAGAGAGATATGATCGCATTCTGAGACCTTGTGTTGTGAAACTCACATGTTATTAGGCCCACCAGACCGAGTACTAGATTTACCTTTTTTTTTTTTATGGAACATAATTACTAGCTCCTCAACGAAAATTCTTGCGCGTACCATGATCCTTTTTTTTATTACCCGTTTGGAGTTACACGGATATCTACTAATGACGCTAGTGTGTTAAGTATGAGAAAGGTTGGATTTAAAGGACGTGTAATTTCATTTGTGTGCAAGGAGAATAAAAAAGAGTTTAGGGAAAACCACCCTCATTACGCCTGACCGTAGTTCAAACCCCAAGCTCCCTGTCATCGGCAGTTCATTCTATTTATAGAGTAGCACCTTGCCAAATCTACATATTCGTTATTTGGTCACAATTATGCGATTTTATTTATTTATACAGGATGTCTCAATTGCTCTCGGCCCCTGAGTAACTATCATACACCGTTAGTTTGGATGTTATAAGGGTAACTCAGGGGCCGATAGCGAGCGAAACAACCTGTATTAAACAAATTTCAGCTCATGGCTCAATTGAGAGTTATTTATAATAATGTTATTCTAGATATTTTAAGAGGCTGTGTATTAAAAATATTGAAAATTAATTTTAAAACTTAATTTCTAAGAACCTACAATTTTATTGTAATTGTTACAGTTTTGTTTAAATATTTTATGGCCAATTTTAAAAAAAAAATTGATTTCTCAGCAAATTATTCCTCTAGCTTTTTCTGGAAATGTCACCGATTTAAAATCTTTAAATTCTGATGGTACCGTATTCCAAATCTTAACCGCTTGAAAGGAAAATTATATTTTAAAGTTTATCGTTCGATGTTTGGATACTTGTAGATAAGCTCTATTTTGTGTTTTATATTTATGTATTGAAGATCTTTTGGTAGCTCCTGGGTAGAGATAAGACGGGAATTTTGATCCTATCATTTTACAAAGATTCTGTTTTTCATATTGAGATACTGTAATTTTTTTAAATATAATATTTCGTTATGAATCACGCAAGTGGAGATAACATACTCGTGTTCATGTACGAGTATTTTTTGTCATACTTATCGAATAACGAACTTTTTTTCCCCTAAAATTGTTAAACTATCACATATAAAAGAGAGTGAATAATCGCCTGAGAGAATGTAAGTGCAAATCTCCACATATCGTGAACTAAAATTTCGGTTGGTTGTTTTATTCAAGAAAATTTAAAAAGTTTGGCTTCACTATTGATGAGTTAAAGAAGAAAACAGGTTCATTTATGGCAACTTTTCAAATATATTTTAAGGACTTGCCTACCTGTTACGTCACAACAGGTCAAGATAATATTTCCCATGTTAATGAATTTAGGTTTTTATTCAGCAAGTTTTAATAATATAACATTGAAAAAAACTAATAGATTCTTAACCCTAAATATAGTCCTACAGTGTCACAAAATTCTTATCTTATACTGATGTAGTTTTTATTGTAAACGTATTTTTTATATATCATATAAAACTCAGGCTTTTCAATTATTATTTTTTTAGCACTGCATCTTACTACCTGTGACTAATTAGTTTATTCACGGAAATGTCCTGTAAGAATCTTCCTGTCATGATGTAAATTAAAAAAGCATGTGAAAGCAAATGTCTATATAGAATGGGAAACCAGAAAAATGTAATTTTAAAAAGCCAGTCAATTTGTTCAAGTTGCGCAGAGTATAGTGAGTGCGTAAGCTTGTCAGAGGAAGAGAGAAACGGTAATTAGTAGATAAACAAGAAGCCTCGCAGGGTGAAATGCTCATTTTCGTCCCTCGCTTTCTATCTCGTACATTGGCGTATATTATGATATCGCTTAGACGGTTTAGGTGCGTCATGTTAAGATGAAACCCGCTTCACAAAATAAGCTCGAAATCTACAAATAGACAACGTCGTTAAAATAATAAAAGCAATCAAGTTCATGGAGATAACTTTTCTTACACAAGTTTAATATTGTGCAACTACATTTAAAACAGAGGTAAGTTTAATAAACTTTTACGCAATAAGTTATAACATTTATTTAGGTTTTAACATAACAAGATCTACTTAGGACGACACTATAGTGTTAGAATAGACTGCCAAAGACTTGAAGATCGGGGTTCGAATTCCGGTCGGGTGTACTGAGATTGGTTTTATCCAAATCTGGTTTTACACTCTCCATCCAAACAAAAGCAACTATATTTCCTCTAAATTCAACCTTATTCTTCTTTTAACTCATTAGCGTAATTAGTACATATGTGTATAATCTGAACATTTAGTAAGATTGGAGGCAAAACCAAAACATAACAAACTTACAATTAATAAAGATATTCCACACGATCTTTTGCCTTTCCCATGTTACCATGGCGAACAATTAATAATAAACTAATATAGAGTAAGTTTGGATATAAATATCACCCACTAGTGGTCTGTGAATCCGACACATTAACTCATTCGGTAGCGTGTCTGTATACTAAG
This sequence comes from Timema douglasi, assembly GCA_901482245.1. NCBI lineage: Eukaryota > Metazoa > Arthropoda > Insecta > Phasmatodea > Timematidae > Timema > Timema douglasi. The sequence goes on along the minus strand of CABEEJ010005466.1, from coordinate 14,516 downwards.
TTTAAGTTCCCGAGTTCGATTCACGGCACGGCCGAAAATTTATCATTGGTGAAATATGGGTTTAGATTTCACAGTGATGAATTAACGACCAGGGACAGGATGTTTATCATGTCCTAGCCCTAAGTTATATTATAAGGCATATGAAGCTAAGACAAGCTGAGTCAGCCGGTATTGGAAAAATATATGACATGAATAAAAAAAACTGATCCAAGCCATAATAGATGTAAAAAAAAAATAAACTAGTTGATTGTGACATCGTATTCACCCCACGAATGGAATGATCCAACTCGACGCATTTTAAGGTGGGAAGTGTAGGTGAGTTGAAGAAATACATTTTTGCAGTTTTTATAGCAACACATTTTATTTGGTCAAAATAAATCAAGTATTGCTTTAGTAAATAATGTAGCTTAATTTTTATTTACATGCTGACATCAACATTTTGTTTAAGAGACTTTTCGCTACGGCTCGGCTCCACCCAAGCAGCGGAACTCCTGTAAATAACGAAGTGATGGTCAAGCATCCCATCACAAGGGCCCTGTTAGTTTGTGAATCTATCATCATTGGGTGATTCGGAAAATACCCTCCCTCAACATTCTCCCCTACCCCCGCCTTTTCCTGGTCCTAAGAACGATAATTTGGACACTTTTTGAGTGCGACGCGAACGTTACTAGAGGAAGTCAGATGAAACTTAGCCTTAAGCAGGGCTTACATTGGTATATTATATTGGTTAATTACTTGTACAAGTAACTGGACTGACTAGTTTACTTGCCTAAACTCAGAGCAAGTAGGTGTCCACCTCATCCATGGTAAGAAAGGTCTTTTTTCCTACTAAAATCTTAATATATAGTAGAATTCTTGCAGGGTAACCCGCCTCGGTGGCGTAGTTGGCTAACGCGCTAGTCGTGTTGAGCTCGACTGCTGAGGACGGGGAGATCGAGGTTCGAATCTCGGTCGGGTGAACTGGGGGTGGTTTTACCTAAATGGTTTTCCACTCTCCCTCCACGCAAATGCGGGTTCACTTCCTTTAATTCAACCTTCCCAATTCCTAATCCATTAGCGTAATTAGTACTTAAAGCGTATAACCCGAACGGGTAGTAAGACGCGGGGCTAAATAATAATAATAATAAATAATAAAATCTTGCAGGGTAAAAGGCCTTTTATACCACCATTCCTACTATAAACAGGTATACACACAAAAGTTGTTTTTTTTCCCTCTCCAGTACCAGTTGTGCCATCGTGGAAAGAGGATGAACCATTTTATTGGCAGTGTTTCCTGTTATTAAAAAAGTATGTGACTTAAAAAGAAGCGGCTTAAAAAGGTTTGGCATGCGTGAAACATTAAGTATTAATTTCACTGGAAATCTTTTAGAGGGAATTTTGACGCATCTTATTGTTCTTATAACTAGACTTTGTGGTGTACCACAAGCACACGTGGTCGTGGTAAAGTTCCATACACTTAATAGTGTTTCCTTTCGTACCACCTTTCTATTGTAAATTTCAATCTCACAGCTCTAACCGAGAAGACGAAAAAAAAAAAGCAGGATAGACATAAATTTCTAACTAAGAGTTAGTACAAAATGACACGTCCCTGTTTGGTTAATTAGACCAGTGCCTCTCAATTACTTCTCACCAAGGGCCACAATTTTTTTTTTTTTTTTCATGGACCTGGGCAGTAGATGTTAAAGCTTAATTTGGTAAATCTACATCTACTCCAAAATAAAAACCAATACACTTCATTATAAACAATTTTCTTTAAAGATTTATCAATAAATTAATTAGAAAAGTGAGGGTGAGGTATTTCAACAATTTGTTTAAAATCTGGAGTAAATGATGTAGTTGCTAATCTTAGGGAGTTTTTAATATGAGCACTTGTTAAATTGTACCTGTAAGTATTTTATATATTGTTCATCTCAGAAAGCTTCATTCACATTTTTAGGTAGACCCAAACATAATAAAAATTTTAGATATTTAGTCAAAAATTTAGTCCAAAAATTACTCATTGACTTGCCCGTAAAGTTGCTATTCAGTTTTTGTGTAACTTGATTATCGATTAATTCAAACATTAAATTACTTTGGTCTACATTATATGTCTATTTGTTACATATATTTATATTTTTTTGTTTAAGTTAGGGATTTAGGGAACTGTAGAGGAGGTTAGTGTTTTTTCAATTTTCATATCAAAACATTTCTCTGTCCAAAATAAATAATAAAACATTGCTCCAGTAGTAACATTTGGTTTAATTCTCTTAACATGGTGATATCAACAGTTGTTGACTATCTGCCATGAGCATAGCAGTATTAGATGATAAAATTTTAAATGAAGAAAAAAGTCATCATTAAAATCCAGGACACCTTTGACAGATATTCAACAACTGTTGATATCACCATGAGAAGAAAATTTAACTAAACGTTGCTAATGGAGCAATATTTTATTTATTTTCGACAAAGAAGTGTTTTTCTATAAAAACTGCAAAATCACAGGTCTTTTCTCGCTTCCCCTACATCCTACCTCACCTTATTTATTTACCTCGGTTCATACTGAAATTCTTGGCGGTTCACATCTGGCCCTTGGGCCACTGTTGAGAAATACTGACCTAGACTATTTTGACAAGCATGTGTTTACATTGAGCTAGTTGAGAGGGTAGTTAGGGGGGGGGGGGGG
>CABEEJ010005466.1:0-11805 GCA_901482245.1 Timema douglasi | reverse complement strand
GGGGGGGGGGGTAGAAAGGCTAGCGTGTAGTAAATAGCTCCATGGCTTCTTTGGTGCTGACTGACAGCTCACAGCTGACGGCTTTGAAAAGTTACCAGACCAAATTATGTATCCCTACGCCGAACCATATGATATGCAAAAACATGTGTTTAGCAGCTGTCTTTTCTGACAGTAAAAATTTAGGTATATACGTAAATGTTAACTGTCAACTGTCAGTCAGTACCAAAGAAGCCATGGGGCTAATGTATTAACTTTCTTGTCCTCACTGCTAGTACTGTTGCTTGTACAAGTACATTAAGATCAAGGCCATAGTCGGGGAGGGGTGTTGAGGGGTCAACCACTCCCCCCCAAATAATATGAACAAAATATATATGGCTTTATTTATGGTTCAAACCAAATCAATATTAAGGTACAAGTACAAATTAGGAGGCTGTGCTACCATAAAAAGCACTTCAGATAACTTATAGAGGTGTGTAATATTTGGAATTTTTCCTTGCCTTCAGCAGTTAGGGGGTTATGTTACTAAAAATAGAGTGTTTAAATATAGATATTTCCTAGCCTCCGCCAGTTAGAGAGATATGTTATTATTATTATTATCATCACCGCGTCTTACTACCCTTTCGGGTTACACGCACTTACGCTAATGTGTTATGGTAGGGTGATGGTGAGATGAAATGGAGGACCTACAGCTTAACGTGGAATCCAAACCACGGTGGAGGCCTGGCATTACACACATTAACAAGTTGTGATAATACACATCTTGTCAGAGGTGAAGGAAGGGTTTGGTAATTAAATAAATCTGTGCCGTGACCGAGGATTGAGCCCTGGACCCCAGCACAGAAATCTGACTCCTTACCCCTAGACCACCAGGTAACACAGGGATATATGAGATATGTTCACCGTGATTCCACATGAAATTATTATTAAAATCAATGGCAAAAAAACCCATTTAATTCGAAGGAAATATTTTTTTAGTTCTGAGCCTATTGCTAATTTTTTCATGCTTGTACCTATTTCAAACCTAACTTAACAATAGTTATTTAATCACCCAATATGCCAATAACGTCAAATAACGTGAGCGATATTGACGCATAGTAAAAGAAAAATTTATTGAATTCCAAGACGTATAAGACAATTTTTTTTTAATGAAATCAGCGAACTTGAAAAGTTTATTAATTGCGTCAAGGAAAACAACAATAAACCAACTAAGATTTTTTTTCAACTTAGTGTAATTTTAGTGCAAAAATCTAATTTAAATCTACAATTTTCTTATATAAATTTTCCTAAGCTTTTATAGTTTGTGTTTAATTTTCTTCTTGAATTTTCATGTATGTATAATGTGTAGGGTGACCTGGCGGTCTAGGGTTAAGGTGTCGGACTTTTATGCTGGGGTCTGGGATTCAATCCTCGGTCCCGGCACAGATTTATCTGATTACCAAACCCTTCCTTCACCTTTGATAAGACGTGTATTATCACAACTTGTGAATGTGTGGAATGCCAGGACTCCACCTGTGGTTCGGATTCCACGTTAAACTGTAGGTCCTCCATTTCATCTCACAATCACCCTACCATTACACATTAGCTTAAGTGTGTATAATCCGAACGGGAAGTAAGACGCGGTGCTAATAATAATAATTATTATTATTCTCACGCTCCCTATATTCCCAATTTAAGGTGGATTGGGGAGTTTTTTTAAGTACGCACTTCAAGAGATTTGATTAAAACAATTATAGTGTCACCTTTTCCTGAAACGTTAAAGAGTCGCGGGTTGCCGACCCATAGACTTAGATCATTCTATTACCAAAGTGGGTCCGAAATCTTCATTTATATTGTCAACCTCGGTGGTCTCGTGGTAAAGTGATCACCTCAGGACCCAATGTTCGTGGGTTAAAACCCAGCAGGGGTTGACGGCTTTTACTTGAGTGTTAAAAATCCGTTGCACAACTTCTTTCGCAGGGAAAATAAAGGCTTTGGGTCCAATGTCAATTGTTGTATGTAATTTCCCGGATTTCACCAATAGAAATTCTAGTGTGATGATGTATTGGTCGGTTCAGAACTAGCACTTTAAATACTTCAAATAAATTAAAAAATTAAAAAGATTTAATTTAAATTGTCCCCCAGACTCCTATAATTGTACCACTTTAATGTCGTCTAAAAATTCATAAAGTTAATTTGATAAAAAAAAATCACTACACTTGGCTCGTCTCATCTAGTTAATACATTTAAACTAACAACATTTAATTATTATTGGTTTCAGTACCGCCTTACTAGTTGTTCGGATTACACGCATATGTATTAATTAAAACTAATGTTTTAATGCTGATTAAGTTTAAATTTAGAGACAATTGAACCAAATTTGCGTGGAGATTTAGGAAAAACCAGCCTCAATAAACTCAACCGAGATTCGAACACCAACCACCAACCTCTGTGACATAGAAAGTCCAGTATATCACGAGAGTGACAACTTAGTACATTTGACCACCAAGGCGGATAGTTCTAGACTTTGATTAATTAATTAAATTGATGATATTTTACAGTAAAAATAGTTTTATTAGTATAGGTGTTTTACTATCCATCAAAGTGACAGTTAAAGATCACATGAATTGACGTATGAATACGTGAAAGCAGCTCTAGTTACTTTTTCAGCTGTCAGATAGAAAAATGAAATTAGGAACGTTTTTTACAGGGTTACCACTACCATATACTACTCATTCGGGCTATAATTATTATTATAAGGAAGGTAGAATTTAAAACAATTGTAACAACATTTTTACCAATCGAGAATAGGGAACAATTTAGGTTTAGGCTGGGATTAGAACCTAAATCTCCCCATCACTATGTGGGTGAGTTGCGGCTAGGCCTGAAATCGTGTACGAGTTACGGCCCGGTTTTTTGAGAGACACGTACGAATTGCGGCCCACTCACTTGAGAGAAAGGTATAAGTTGCGTTCACCTAATTAGCAGTTTGCAGTGTGTCAAGCTGTCTTAAATTTCAGATAGAAACTATCATCGTCTCATATCGACATCCCTCGTAATGTCCAAACTTCCTCAGTTTTTTCTCGCTCAATGGTTTTGTCAAAAATTTGAGGTTTGTTAGGTTAGGTTAGGTCAAAAGCCCGGGCCGCAATAAGTACGTGGCTCTAAAAATGTGGTGCCGCAATTCAACTGTCTCTTTAGAGGTAAACCGCTTGTGTGGCAGCAACTCAATGGAAAAACGAACAAGACAAATGACTCTTTATTCCACGTTTCCATCAATGTGAGTAAACAAACAAACTCATTAAATTACCCAACTACGTAAAAAATAGCTTAACCAAGGACAGTAATAATAATAATATTATATAACCATCCCTAGCAACCAGATATTTACTTAAGGCGGCCGCGTTAGTCAGCGAGAAAATATCAAACACGGTCAGGTGACACAGCTTAAAATACAATGACCTTTGTCGTTTTCTGGAACTATATCTCTATTAAATCTGCTTATACTTCCTCTCACCCTTCATCTACAACCACCCTTGGTCATGTCAATAAGAAAGAGAGGAAAGGTAGAGAGTAAAGCTCACTGCTAGATCTCAAATATCTTAAACATATGATGTTGTAAGCCTAGCAAAAAATACTTTATTTATTAGAGGAAGTCTAAATCTAGAGCAGTAATTTAATCAATCCTAGTCTCATATCTCCGCATATATTATTAAAAAGTCGTTGAAAATGAGCACATTTTCACATATTTTTTTCTCACTGACCAAGGAAAAAAAAATTCTTGAAGTTTATTTAAAACTTTTTTTTTTACATAATCCTCAACTTAGTCTATTTGGATTATTTACGAAAATGACTGTAGTGACGAGCACTGACTGCAAACGAGCAGGCAGGGTGGGAACGTTGCCCTTAAAAGTTATAACGGGACAATTCTCCCTCCCCTTTTGTAAGGTAGTTTTGTTTTGTAAATAGGTATATATGTTGGTGTCTATAAGCTATTGTGTTTTAATTTTAAACTGTGAGTTTTGAATAAGGGAAGGAATAGTGTAGTGACGAGCACTGACTGCAAACGAGCATGCAGGGTGGGAACGTTGCCCTTAAAAGTTATAACGGGACAATTCTCCCTCCCCTAGTGTTGGCGACAGATCCCGGCAGCCAGGTAGTAGTGTGAGCTCTGGCCTTGGAGCGGTGACTAGCCTGGTACTTGCTGCATGTGAACGCGGAATAAAGAAATACTACATGACCATTAGGAATACTCCTTCTAGGATGTGGATTTTAAAAAATCTGAGGAAGCTTATATCTATTTAGAATAGAAAACAAGAAAAATGTAGTTTTGAAATGAATGTCAAATTTGTCCAGGCTCAATTAGTAGAGTGAGTGTTTATCTTAATCAGCGGAAGAGGGAAAATGCTATAAGGGCCAGTCTTATGACTACTGCATAAATATTGCTATCGGGAGGTTTATGTTTGCTACTAGTTAAAAATTATCAGCCACTTTAATATTTAACGCGTATTATGAACTTAATTTATCTGCCGGATTGCTATCCGTAGGATAAATATATTTGGATTCAGAAAATGCAAGGTTGGTACTGTTTTTACTGGTGCGCGCATGCGTATAAGCCCCGATGCTACAGCTAAAACCTAGCGAGTAGTGAGAATGCTCAACATTTAATAAATAATGGCGGATAAATGGGTGCGAGTAAACAGATGGCGTCACGTGGGCGTAGAAGCTAAGATGTCTTGCAAGTACTAATTTCGGTGTCTGCCAAAATGTGGGCAATAGTTGGGTACAACGTTCACAACATTTCATTTATTGTACTCACATTTAAATAATGGGTTCTTATATAACTATAACTCTACAAATAGTTTGTTTGTATAAAATTTTGAATTAAATGTTGTTTTTTATTTAGCACTGCCTCTTACTACCCGTTCGGGTTATACACGTAAGTACTAATTACACTAATGTATTAGGAATCGGGGAGGTAAAATTTAGAGGAAGTAATCCTGAATTTTAATAAAGGGAAAGTGGAAAACCATTTAGGAAAAACCACCCCCAGTTTACCCCTCTGAAATTCGAACCTCGATCTCCCCGTCCCCGGTGGTCTAGCTCAACACGACTGGCGCGTTAGCTAACTACGCCACCGAGGCGGGTATTTAAATGTTATAACTTTATATAGTTAGAGCCTGGGCCTGTGCTTACTAAACATGTGGCCAAAATGTTAACCTAAAACAGATTCTGACACGCGTAACCTCATGAAAAACAACGCGTCACTATGGCAACAACCATTTTAACTTTCAGGTACTTGAACCTCCCGGTAAAAACTGGCAGATAAATGCTATTTGACAGTCATAAGACTCACTTTTTACTTATCTACCAGATATACATATTTATCTGCCAGATTAATATTTATCCAGGAGTCATAATACCGGCACTTAGAAGGTAAACTAGAGGCCTCACAAGTTAAAACATTAATTTTCTTCCCTCACTTTAATATTTCGTGCATTTGCGTTAAAGCAGTATTTTGGTGCTTAAGGTGAGGTGGAAAGGGATCCGATTAGAGGCTGGTGAAATTCCAGTTTTTATAGTAAAACATTTCTTTGTCCAAAATAAACGAAATATTGATCCAGTAGCAACGTTTAGTTTAATTCACTTCACATGGTTATATCAACAGTTGTTGAATATATGTCAAGGGTGTCCTGGAATATAAGGGTTTCCTGTATAAATCCCTTATGTCAATATTTTGCGAAATTGAGTTGTCTACACTGGTCCATATTTTATCATGTTTTTTTTAGATCATAGAGTTTCTCACTAAAACACAATTTGTCCATGATTTAGATGATTGAAATAACCTCGATTATACAAAAAAAAAACATGTCAGTACGGTTTTCTTTTAAGAACCTCACTTATTAATTATATAAGGTGTTTTTTACCAGAAAAGAATTTACAGTAGTATAAACATGACTAATCAGTTCTCTTATGAACGTCAGCTTCCTGCTGAAAATGTAAATATTCCATTGAAACGCAACGAAATTTGTAATGTATTTTGAATAAAACATTATAATGATTTTTTTTTGTAAAAATATTATCCCAAACACACCTTATGTAACAAATATTTCTGCAAAAATACAATAAGTCACAAATATTTCCGCAAGAAAACCATTTGTCAAACACAAATAATTTCTTAAAGACCCATAGAGCTAAATTTATGTTGAAGTGATGTATTCAAACTATGACCAGAATGATGACAAATACCCCCAAAAATAAAAAAAAATCATTTACTGTAATAATGTCAAAGATGGACAGTTTTTCATTCCTCCTGAAAATTACTCAAAAGTGACATAAGGGATATTTACAAGAAACCCTTCAATTTAATGACAACTTTTTCTCATAATTTAAAAAGTGTTGTCATATATTGCCACTATGCTCATGACAGATATTCAACAACTGCTGATATCACTAAGTGAAGAAAATTAAACCAAACGTAGCTACTGGAGCAATATTATATTTATTTAGGTCAGAAAAATATTTGTATATTAAAACTGAAAAAACACTAGACTTATCTCGCGTCCCCTTCCATTTCACCTTAAGTGCATCAAGTTAAAATGCAACCCGCTTCACTAAATAACTTTGGAATCCCCAAGAAACCAACGTCGTTAATCGAAGAACATGATAACGTGCTATATAACTATATGTTTACATCAGACGGAATAAAACCAAGGTCCCCTGAGTTGTGGTCAGCCACACTAGCCACAAGGAGGAGCTAGAAGCAAGCAAAATCTGCGAAATATTTAATTGAATACAGAACATATTTTGCAAAAAAATAATGGAATCTATTACTGAACGTAGTTGCTGATCTCAGGCATTATACTGTTATTAGGATGGTTTTGACTATTTTTGTTTTGCGGTTAAAAAAGAACAAGGAGTAAACCTACCATAAAAAGAATGAGACATGTTGAATACGTTCATAAATCCTGCGTTATTTAAGAAGTGATTTAAAAAAATTCACACTCAAATAGAGGAGAAGTGTATCATCATTTTCCTATATTATTTAAAATCTTACACTTTACGTTACAGAAAAAAAACCATTATCCGTTGTTAAAGGGACCGAAGCATCCTCGGATAGCCAAAAACTCGAATAACATGGAAAACAATGCATAAAAGGTTAGCTAATCTATTTAGTTTTGCCTATAAATAATACCTGCATATTTTCACAATTAAAGAGTGCAAGGGAAAAAGGAGGAAAATGCTATATTAATTCAAATTGAGTTACCATATGTTAGACAACCATGATATATCCTTAATTAACTTTAGACTATGGTTAAAATAGCTATCTGTAATTTTATAAAAAAGTTAAAGATATTAAGATATAAAAGTTGTCTTAATGAAAAACGTGTGTAATGTTACTTTCCTACTTGTCGGTGACTTGGTGGTCTAGGGGTAAGGTGTCAGACTTCTGTGCTTGTGGTCGGGGTTCAATCCTCGGTCTTGGCACAGATTTATCTGATTACCAAACCCTTCCTTCACCTCTGACAAGACATCTTGTGAATGTGGGGAATGCCAGGCCTCCACCATGGTTCGGATTCCACGTTAAACTGTAGGTCCTTAATTTCATCTCACAATCACCCTACCATTACACATTAGCGTAAGTGCGTATAACCCGAACGGGTAGTAAGACGTGGTGCTAATAATAATAATAATAATAATAATAATAATAATAATAATAATAATAAATTTCCTACTTTTTCCCTCGTATCCTTCAATTAATATATGATTTTAATAAATTTAACATATCAAATAATAAACTACGTTAGGGTTTAGTACATTTTATTATACTTATAATACTCGAGTGACGTAAGAAAACAAGCTAATATTCTAATTCAAAACACTATTACATTATAGCAGAAAACAATTTCCAAACTTTTTTTGTATAATAACAAATTTAAACACATTTTTAATTTTTTTGGATAAACAAATACATTTTCTTATGTCTTCCGGCAAGAAAAGGCTTTTTAACGGCGTAGTTTATCAAAGGTCTAAGGAGCGCTACTAACTCAAAGCTGTGGACAAAAATACTGACGGCGCCACAGTACAGTGTAAAAATAAGTCACCCAAATATTCATTCTGCTACTCAAATTAGATGACTGAACCAGTTTATTTTTTAATCCTGATCCTTTCTTACATAGTTCTCACGAAACATAAATTGTTTTGTTTTGCATCCTGGTAGAACCTTTGATTAACGGGACTCATCTTTTGATTCAAAACCCGCCTCGGTGGCCTAGTTGGCTAATGCGCTAGTCGTGTTGAGCTCGACTGCGGAGGACGGGGAGATCGAGGTTCGAATCTCGGTCGGGTGAACTGAGGGTGGTTTTTCCTAAATGGTTTTCCACTCTCCCTCCACGCAAATGCGGGTTCACTTCCTCTAATTCAACCTTCCCAATTCCTAATCCATTAGCGTAATTAGTACTTAAAAGCGTATAACCCGAAAGGGTAGTAAGACGCGGTGCTATTATTATTATTATTTTGATTCAAAAAATATTATGAAGAGGATAAATTATTTCATCTTTAAAGACGTTTCAAGTGGATTAACGCTGCTCTGAGAACAAAGTAAATTGTTTTAAACATAGATATAGCTTTCCTTAAACAAATAAAGCAATTTTTTTTGGTCAAGGTTACAATAATAAAAAATTAAGATAACTAAAGCTTGATAGTTTTTAATTATATTTAAAACTGTCCTGATGAAAAATACATGAGTGTGAGGAAATTTCCCTTCAAGTAGACGGTGGCCTTAAAACGTGTCTGTTCAAATCTCAAAGATTTTATCTGAACAAGACTTACTGTAGATTCCCACGTTCAATGAAAAACAGGATCAGAACAGAAAAATAATCACGTGATGAGTTCTGAGCCAACCAAAAGATTTCAGAATCATTTGCGTCGTCTGCTCTGCGCGTCTTGAGATAACCTGAACTTTTCTTTTTATGCGTGACCACATCAGTTTGGAAGAACCAATAAATCTCATAACACAGTGCCAGAATCAGTGCGTATACTCCTTTAAAGAGAAGTACAAGCAGACAGCTGCATCTACTGTTGGCAAATTATTTGAAATAACTGGTTAAATAGAAAGAGATGGTGTCATTCTTGTTCTGTTTTGTTTAGTTTCATGGCCAAACACAATAATTAGAAAACATCCATCGTGATATTATTCTTAAAGATGTGTCTATCCACTAGAAAATCAAACATGGCGGTACTCAGATGTTTCTAGTTAGTGTTGCAAAACAATCACTGACTTTAATACATTTCTGTTGTGAATTGTCACGGCACTCAAGCAAACTGATCTCTATTTCCGGCAAAATGAGTGAGTCAAGCTTTACACAATTAACTTCACCGGGGACAGTACGCTTAGTAATAAAAACCCAGTCCTCGTACTTATTTGTAGACAAATATTAATGTTCAAACAAGAGCGTAAAGAGGCATTTGGTGGAGCGGTGGGTTGCACTAAAAAGTTGACATAATATGTGGACAATGTTTAATATAACTCTCTCTCTCTCTCTCTCTCTCTCTCTCTCTATATATATATATATATATATATATATATATATATATGTTAGAGGAGCTTGGGAAGGAAGAGGATTAAAATATTAGATGAATCGAAGGAAAGAAGAAAATCCTGGGGGAGATGAAGGAGGGAGATTACAGGACACATTGGCTGTCTATGTTTACTGACAAAAGTAATTGACCTGTCGTGAGACAGAACACATAATAGTAGTAATAATGATAATAATTATTATTTCAATATCATTTATTATAGTGCTGGCCAACAGTCGTGACCTGTGACAGGCCAGCACTTAAAAGTACACAAGCACCATAAAAGCACGTATAATAACACAATTAAATAATCTATAGTATTTAAATAGTGATACATTCTGATGCATAATTAAAAAAGGGCTTAGTTATTAAATGATAGATCATAAAAATAATTAATAGTTAACTTGAGAGTAGTAAAAGCACAAGTATTTAAAAAGCAGTAAGAATAAGCAAAAAATAAAACAATAATGTACAGTAAATTTAAATATTCGAGGTAGAGTACAGATATAAAAAAACAGTTACTTTCTTAAAGGAAGAGGTAATAAATGTAATAAGTCCTAGTAATCTCAATCATTGGGATAATATATGGTTAACATGATAGTGGAAGTGGAGTTTATTGCCCAAGAGAACACCCAGATCATTTATATATGAGGAGCGTCCTATATTATCATTGACCAATTTATAAATAAAAAAATGTGATTAGTTTTTATAGTAAAAGATGTAGATTTGGTTTTAGATGTATTAATAGACATTGCATTTTCAAGAGACCATTGTAAAATACCATTCAATATGTCGTTTTGTAAGACCATAAAATATGCAGTTGATTTGATAATTTTATATAATTTTTACATCATCCACCAAGAGTAAATAGCTAGATGATTTTAAATAGTTACCAATGTCATCCATAATAAGTATAGTTGTAATAATATATGTTGAATAGGGGTATATAGGGAGGACTCGCTTTGCTTGTTGTGGGCTCCGCCCCCATGCCCCCAGTGAGTGTAAACTAATGTAATTCCAGCGGTGTTTTGAAAGTTGATTTATTTTGACAATTTTATGATTCTAGCTGTCCCATAAGTGTGTCAGAAAATTAAATAAATTCCTGGAAAATGTGCAAAATTTACCTAAAATCAAAAAATCTAGATTTGGTGCAATCCGTTTTTTGATAGGTCTTACCGTTTAGCCACAAGAGGCCTCCAAAGAAAGGTCCGCATTGACTTTAAAGTTACTCCGCCATTTTGAATTTTTTTTTCGGGGGTTAAATTTAAAAATTTTAATTTTTTGGAATTTTCCCGTCGGTTACAGGCTGGAAGCTATACATTTGCCAAATTTCAAGTTTCTAGCTCATCTGGAAGTGGGTAAACATTAATGTCAGTGAGTGAGTCAGTCAGCCATGTGGCTTTATTGTATAGTGATGTGTGTGTGTGTGTGTGTGTGTATATGAGGGGAATGGGGGATGTATACTAAATTAACGCTAGCATTACCAAAACCCTTTTGTTAACAATTAACCTTTCATTAATAATGAGATATGACCTTTAGTTAATAAACTTTATTGAATATTTTATTTGAAATTAATACTGTAGTACTCAAATTTAGAAGTTCTCAACGACCAAAAACCCGCTCCATTTGACTCGAGATCAAAGGCGTTAAGCTCGCTTGGAGAGGTACTAGGGTTTTGAACACAAATACTGACTAAATGCGATGGGGAGTGTTTTTTTAATATGTTATCTTTTCATTATTTTCAACTAATGCAGACTCATTTCCTATGAACATATTCCTCACTAAAAATACAATATCATATTAAAGTTTTTATCGCATTGGTCAACGGTCCTGCATTTAAGGTTCATTAATTTAAAAATGGAGAGGGGGTAGCAACAGTTTTTAAAGGGTATTTGGGCCCCCGCAACTGCCACCTTTCTATGCTTCTTTGGATTAAGACAGCACCCCCTGGAAATAAAATAATGATCTCGTAGACTATATATATGCTTATGAGTTGTGGTTTATCACTACAACCAAGTGACTTTCAACATTTTCCAACTCACAGTACACTGAACGTGGCACTAAAATTGTCAAAGTACACCATTTGTTGTTAAAAGGGAAGACTATATCATTAAAATAATGTGTATTAAGATTGGGTTTAAAAGTTCTATAACTTAAATTCTAATTATTTGTAACATTAGCCGCTAGCTAATATTACAATATACTGCAAACTTACCCAATTCTACCAAGACGTCCACGGCCATTCCCAGG
>CABEEJ010005465.1:24622-49888 GCA_901482245.1 Timema douglasi | reverse complement strand
ACTATCCTACAGTCATGTGAGGAGGTATAGCATACCGCGTGGGCTGAGCCAGTGAGTTGCTACCTTACAATCTCGACGGAGTGTACCTATATTTGCATTGTGAGACAGAATGTGAAATTATTAAAGTGCATACCACCTGAATATACCTGACTGGGACTCGAACCCTGTCCACCTCATCACTGGGGGAACCAGACCACGACAAGACTGACACGTTTGTCAGAGTGCATACTAGGGTCTCTGGCTCGGATATCCCCGGAATGAAATTCCCGGAATTATTTTGAAACTTTTGTACGTCGAGTCCAGGGAAAAAAAATGAATGGGACCTGGGAAATTTTGAAAATAGTTTTTAATAATAAAATCTTATAGTTAAATAGATTTACGAAGCGCCCCTCTTTTCTCACTTTGATTAGATTTTGTCTGGCTGACGGATGAGTCAAGATAGTGTCGAAAGGGATAATTTATAATTTTGTAACAAACATTCGTAACAGTTTTTCATTTACAACTATCAGTTGGTTAATTTTCCTGTAAAGTTATTTTATCAACAAAAAAAAGTTAAAATAAGTTTTCAAGATTATAAAGCTAAGCAAAATTTAAAAATAAAAATATGTTCTTTTAAATAAATCAATAAAAAAATTCTAGTATATTTGGGAATAAAATTTATATATAATTAAGTAAATCATGTTTTTAATCGTAACATTTTTCATATTCTTCTTAATTTATTTTAATTCGATGAAAAAAGAATTCAAAAATTCCTGGAAAATACCATAAAGATCTTCTGAACTCCCAGAAAGCGGGTAAAAATCAGAGACCCTCGTGCTCACAGGTGTGGGTGAGACACATCGACAAGTTGTGGCTTTGACTTGTGGTGGGTGTTGAGTGACGCATGCGTTACTTGATGTGTGTCCGGGTGTGACCAGGCGTCCTACCAACTGACCTTGGGTCATTCGTGGTACTCAAGACCTTGATATTGATCTTAACATATTAGAGCAGATCAGAAACTCTACGTTATGCTGGTCACATGTGTAACTGGCCAACAAAGACATTGGTTTGGGGCACCTGTTTCATTTATTCACTCTACTCTTTTTTTGAACTGTTTCCGGATTGTGTTGTTAGGGCTTTTGTGTAATTTGTTGCATGGGCGTTGGGAGGGGGGACTATGAGTTTCAACACCTACTCTACCCCTCCCCAAGAAAAACAATTCCAAAGTTTTTAATATAAATCTTCAAATTGTCCTTTTATTAAACTTCAAATAACTTATAGAAGTATTCAATTTTCCAAAAATTGCCAGTCTAATATCACACTATATGGCATCTATAAGCAGCCGATTTTTAAAGAAATTCCTGTAGGGGGCCACTCCAATTAGCTTCTAAATACATATATTATTATTTTTAATTCAAGCGAGGACCACTTCAATTAGCTTCTAAAAGCATTCACTTTACAAAAATGTGTTTGAGGAAGAACACTTTCAATAGTTTCTAAAGATATCTAGGTAAAGAAAAAACATCCAGGTGAGGACCACTCGAAATGGCTCCTAAGGACATCAAATTTTAAATATTTGTTGGTTAAAGACCACTTCAAATATCTTTTAGAGGCATATATATATATATATATTATATATATATATATATATATATATATATTTACCAGGCGAGGAATACTCTAAATTTCTTCTTGGGCATTTCAAATAACAAAATAACTATGGATTATGACCACTTCAAATAGTTTCTAGAGAATCTAGTTTATTCAAATAGTTCTGGTGAGCACTTGTTAAAACAGCTTTTAGATGCATCAACATTTTCAAAAATTTGCCGAAAGAGAATTACTTCAAATAGCCTCTAGAAGTATCCAAATTTCAAAAAATGTTGGGGAAAGCACTATTCTAAATAGTTCTTGAAAGAGTATGATTTTCAAAAACTTTCCAAACAAGGGTATACATAAATATATTCTATGAGCATCCAATGTTATAACATTAACTGGAGGAGAGGAGGGTAGAGAGTCCCTAAAAACTTGTTACATGCTGCCTTACCTTCTTAAAAATTTGATTTCCACAACTACTGTATCAAATAGCAATGTTCATATTTCTTAAGGTTTAATAGTAAGTCTTAACATCATGACATGAATTTTAAACCCCCAAGAAAATTAAATTCTCTCTACGGCCGTGGTTTGTTGTATTCGTCATGAAATAAACATATGTACATATTTACAAATAAGCTCAAAATACATTTTAAAACAACTGATATTGTGTAAAAACATATTGTGCAATGCAAATAGAAAATAATAGGTGTTTTAGTTTAGTGCTGCTGAAATAATGGGTTACTCAAGCGTATATAAATATACACAAGTACAAAACCAAACAAAAGGATTTTTTAAATTCATAAAGGGAAAATATTGTATTCATGATCATTTTCGAATTCAAGAATGTTATGAATCTTGAAGTATTTTGTTTCCTAGAACCCAAAAATGTGAGCGTTAAGTTATGTTGTGAAACTACAGCTGAAATGGTTTTAGAGAATTTTGTTCAAGCTTGATATTTAGATGTTGTATAGTCATACATACCTCAAGGCCTTTTTAAAAATTTTGATTCTATCTGAGGGTAGTTTACTGTTTTATAAAAAAAATATTCAAAAATGACCCTAGCAGTTTAGATCAAGAGTGAATATCTAGGGAGTTTTAGAGAAGACGAATAATCTACACTGCCTTCAGGGCTATATCCTCTTAAATAATTTATTGACAGATAATGTTTTTGAAAAATGTATTTTTTTTCATGAATGTTTTTAGTTTTTTAAATTAGTATCTGGTGAGTGTTTTACATAATAAATAAAAATGTATGTAATTTTTCTAAAATAAAATTATGTCAGTATACTTAAATAAAACCTGATTTTTGAAACTTTTAATTTTTTCTATGAAGAGTGCTTCGTTTGGTTATAAATATAATCTTTGTTTTTATGAGAAAAGCTTACAAAGGGGTTGTTAGTTTATTGACAACTTATTTTTTAATATCCCTTTAGTTTCTTATAATGGGCATCTGGGTTTTTTTACATGATGGATAAAAATATATAGGTTCATCTTTTTTAAATAAAATAATTAATAACTTTTTAATTTATAGCAACTTTGTTTAAAGTCTATACATTAAGAGTGCTTCGTCTAGTTAACAATTTGGTTTTTCTAAGGAAAACTTGTTAAGGGGTAGTTTATTGGGACCAGTAATTGATTTTTGGAAAATTTCTAAGGAAAGCTTATTAAGGAGTAGTTTACTGATATCTGAGTTTTGAACATTTTGCCCCAAACTATAATAGACTATTTGAGAAAGAAGTATAGTTGTTTCAGACTATTTATTTAATGGTATAGTGAGGGATTCCCCTTGGCAACATCCAGGTGAGAGCAGACTCCTCCAATGTTTGATCCTGTCACAACTGGAGACCTTGAACTAGTCTAGCTCTCATGACATGCATGTGTGTGTGTGTTAGTGGTCAGGGGCCCGGGGCAGAGGTGTGGTCATGTAGAAGTTGGCTGTTGTTAAGACCTCTAGAAGATCTAAAACCTTGACCATGGCCTTCGGTACCCCTACCAACCAGTCTTCTCCTCCTCCTTTTTAATAACATTGTAAATGCTGGTTTTTATTATAAATCCCTGTTACATTTTATTTTCTTGTCCCTTCAGAGCTTATATATTTACGGTTCGTCTGTGCGTAATTTACTTAGTTTTACATTAATATTTTCTTAATAATCTCTCTGGGTGAATGCTGTCATATTTGTTTAAAGCTCACGTTTTCCTTCCTGTGTCTTTAATTTAATACAAGATACAAGTAGCCTAAATGAAAACAAAAAAAAATTTAAGAGCATTTTATATATATTTAATTTTTAAGAACCATTTCTAGTTTAAAAACACAGATTTAACGTGTAACTATATTCGAATATGGAATTCTAAAAAAATAATGATCCTTAGATCCAATGTCAATATATTATTATTATTATTATTATTATTATTATTATTAGCACCGCGTCTTACTACCCGTTCGGTTTGTACGCACTTACACTAATGTGTAATGGTAGGGTGATTGTGAGATGAAATGGATAATCTAGAGTTTAACGTGGGATACGAACCTCGGTGGAGGCCTGGCTTTCCACACATTCACAAATTGTGATTAATACATGTCTTGTCAGAGGTGAAGGAAAGGTTTGGCAATCAGATAAATCTGTGCTGCGAAATTTCAATGTAAACCTAAAGCTTTTCTTCAATACCTACTTGTGTTTAATACTATGACTAAACATATCAATTTAAATAAAAATTATTTCCAGTATTAAATTCTCATGATTTTTAATAAGAATAAAAAATATCAAAATTAAAAACTAATATATGCTGTGGCAGCCATTGGAAAGGGTGGGTGTGACTTAGGTTTGCCAAATACTATTTATTGAAATATGGGACAATTTAGAAACCTGAAATTTTTCTCGCAATATACTGTGTAGACGTTGTGGCGGGGGTTCTGAGTGGCAAAGCCCCCAGGAGGGGATAGGTGGCATCCTATATAGGTGCCCTCTAGTTTTTTAAAAAAAGCATATAAAAAAAGATGAAATAGACACTCTTTTAAGGCTTTGATGATAAGATTTGAATAATCGGAACTTTTACATGCCAGAGGAGGTGGCACTTTTAAACTAAAAAATGACACTCCCCAAATAAAAATATAAAAAGTAAAGAAATAAAAATTAAATCAATATTTTGATTGAATATTTAATAATTTTATACTACATACATAACATCACTGTGTATATTGGAAGTTTCATACATGAAATAAAGGAATAGCTTAATAATAAGATTTCTTAGGTATCTATAAAATTTTGTTAAATAATTGTTGTTGTTGTTGGAACCCATAATCAGCTCAGACACTAAATCAATTACTGGACAATTGATTCTAAGTTACTTAATTGGATTGAGTTCAACAAACTTAATGGTTCCAGCTTACTAAATATATTTTCCGAAGAAAAATCGTAGCTCTTTTCAAGGTATCGTAAAGCAGTACTGTAAAAGTTAATCAAATTTGAATATATTTTATTATTTTCTTTGGTCATTAGTTTGCTAATCAATTGATACGCTTGAAACTACCACCACCACTAACCCCCATCAAAAAAACTGTCTTCTTTTCTTTGAATTATTTTTGTACGGAATGACACATCATGTTATGCATCTCAATTACACTTAAATTAGCTGATTCCATTGCAGCAACAGTCTAATCAAAAGCTGTACCAACATTGTTGAAGACTGACAAGTAAATGTGAACAGTTGTGTTATACATATTGCCATCCTCTTCACTAAATACTTTTTGTAGCACTTTTGGGCACTCTTTAATGGATCTAAAATAGTATGTAAGAGCTGGCCACACTTTCAAAAGTCTGTCAGTTGCGGGAGTCAGACAAGAATCTTGTAGGAACATGCCGCAATAATTCCAGCCACTCTGTGTTAGGGAACTCACATATTTCCATTAATTCGGCTCTCCTTTTAGCTGATATTGAGAAATGACTCTAAATCTTTAGAACTATATTTGCAATGTCAACATTCAACTGATCACAAGCATGTTTGCAACAATTGTGAATTATATGAACTGTACAATTAGATTTTACCATTTTATTATTGTGGCTAGTAAGATTGGTAAACACTGAATGTCTTTTACCATAATTAACATTGGCATTGTGAGCTGCATATGACGAAATATTTCTAGTTTCCAAATCATTAGTTTTCAAAGTATTTAAAATGCAATCCGTAATTGCATCCGCACTTTCATCATTGTTTTCAATAAAATGGAGCAATTTATTCTGTACCCTGTCATGATAATTAAAGTAACTGATGCATATCGGAAACTTTTTTTTATTTCCTCTATTGGAAGCATATATGGCTACAGAATAAAAAAACACTTTCTTTCAAATCTTTTTTCAAGCGTTTTGCATCTTTTTTTTTTCGCCAACGCATTCAAAACAATGGACTCACATTTTGTACGTCCACATGAAAACGTTTTTGCTATTTCTGAATCAGTGAACATTTGAGGCATTAGTTTATTACCACAATCTGTACTATTATAAATAATAGAATGCCAAACAGTGCATTGGCAACTGTGACCTCTGCTGTAGAAACCTTAATTTTTTTTAGTAGCGTTTACCGTATTCACAAAAAATAAGTCAAATTCTTACTGGATTCTGCTGAAAATATATTCCGCTTATGGGAGTCAGTTCTTGCATGCTGTTTCAAGTTCGATTCACCACCATGGCCTACTGAAAATTCTCGCCGGCAAATGTTACAAAACACTTTGTAGCAATTGTTTTTAACGCTGCATGTCCAACTATAATTTCATTCCCAGGAACTTTTATATATAGTCAACCTCTTCTTACTCTTACCTGCTGGATCGCACATTCGTTTGTATTTTTTTGTTTTTTTTACTGTAAAATTTGATGATGAAGTTTCTTTAGTTCTTCATGTAGCTGAATCATCACAGCCAGAGTCCCTGTCAAAATCACGTTCGTCAGTTCCGCCACCCATATTAGGGTAATATTTGTACATACTGTCATACACACTTTCTTATTCGTAGCTCGTAAGTAATTTTGCTCCTTGAATTGACAGTTGGTAACCAAACTGCAGCGACCACCAAAACTTATGCAAATGCTAGACATAAAAGACAATAGACATGTGAAAACACAAACCGTGATACATAACTATTATGTTGGCAGCAGAGTGGACAAGCTGCTTCACATAAATAAGCATCGCTGTCGACGACATTTGAAGTGGTTATTGAGAGGTGCAATCCCAATTAGGAAAGCCTCTATCAAGGAAATTGCATAATAGGAATCATAGCCCATACAAAAACACACACAGGCCGAAACATAGGAAGATACTGGGTGCTCAAAATCATCTGAAACCATGTCATGGCTGGAGGGGCGCAACAAAGTATAAAAGTGAGGTTTAATATCAACTGCAGAGTTACAGGTGATGGCCTCACAGTCAAAAATCATAACGAAGGAAGATTTACAAATAGCAAGAATGGTAGAACCATTCCGCAATCAAAGTCATGCTCAAAAAAACCTCAATAACCACTTTGAATAACCTTATATCCCCCTAAATTTGTGCCCTAGCATAAGATGACTACAAAACACACAAGAATGCTCTTAAGGACGCTTAGATGTGAATAACCTGAAGTAACATAGATACACATTGATGGGTAAACAATTTAGTAAATATCTCTACATGATTATGATACACCAATATGTGCTGTGTCCCAGCAACATGAGGCTATACACAAAGAGGATAAGTTACAGCTTACCTTTTTACATTACATCCATTAATGCTTCCGGCCTGTAGCCTAGGTCAGTTTTTTATTCAAGCCTTATATTTTCCACCATCAGTTTGATAAGACTGTCATTGCTTCATATGTCTTAAGTCTAGGACAAGTACAACTTCCAGTCTTCGATGTCCAGTCATCGATGTGAAAGGGTAAGCCCACATTTAATTATTCATCAACGTGAATGGGTAAACCCACATTTCCTCAATGATGAATTTTTCAACCATAACGAGAATCGAACCCTGGACCCTTAGCTCAGTAGTTAGACACGCTATCGACTGAGATAAGGTGTCGTATCTATAGCTAATCTAAAAAAAATTAAATAACCAAACAAACATAATTAAACAGACTGACAAAAGTCTGCTAGACAACAAATCTATGCTCAGCACATACTTCTAGAAGGTGGAGTTGATTCAACCAATAAAGGTCTTCTCTGAAGGAATGCTAACAATATCCAAAAGTATTTTTTCGCTGTGATGGCGAGATCATCCATACAATCCTTAGCGGCGAGCTTCTTGCGGCATTTGACTTGTTTGCAGCGTCTCTTTTCCGGTCTATGTGTTAATAAAGAATACAACAATTGTGTATCGAACATTCCAATTTATATTGTGGATCGAATATTCCAATTTATATGATCAAATTTGTGGATGGAAGGAGAAGCGTGGTGGAGGGATCACTATTTCCCTTGCATAGTTGCTTCTTTGTTCATAGGAGGGGGATGATCACGTGGCGCTCACAGCTCGAATTAGTTAATCGGTGGAAAGTTTAGGGTACATCCGCTAGATTTTGTTTCCTTCTCACACAGCACTCCAAACACTTAGTTGAATCGGTCACTTGGTCACTCCATTGCCTCTGGAGTTGTAATAGTTGGAGCATGAAACCAAAACTAGTTTACATTGGTAAAGTACATGGTGAGTTAAAAGATTTTTTTTGAAGGTGGTTTTACAATGGTTTATAGAAAGATATTTAGGAAGTGAATAAATGTGTCATCTATTATTGTGACGGGGCTTTTAGCCTGTCCCAGTAGGGGGAAATAGAAACGAGCTTAAGGTACACGACTGCCATTGGAAATTTGGCTGAATGTAATGAGAATTTCTTCCCTAATTTAAAAATCCTTCTTCACCTCTTTGTAACACTTCCTGTTTCGACAGCATCCCCAGAATACTCTTTTCAACATTAAGGAAGGTGAAGATGTACATTCGGAATTCGATAGGTGAGGATCTGTTGACAAGATTAGCTCACATGTATGTTCACCTTGAGATAGATAATGATCCAAAAGACGTTATCAATCACATGTCTTGTGAAAAAAGACCTCATCGTGATAGTTTTGTAATAGTTTTTACATAATATATTGGATTAAAATATTCATTCTTGTTGTGACATTATATTGCATTATGTTACAATAGGACCCGCCCCATGTTGACATTTACGCATAACTCTATGTAATTCATACTACCCACTCCAATTATACCGACACTAATAGAATCCCTACAATAGTAATCTTCTCTATTGTAGTTCACGTAGTTTGGTACGACATAATAAAACAATTCTGAACCATTTTATATTCTCTCTACATAATCAATTTCAACATAATAAAACTGTTCGTGTACTTACCGATTGAATCTTCTGAAACTAGCAACCACCAAGATTGGCCTACACCTACCATCCTAAATTGACGAGTGGGCCGAGCGAGTTACGATGTTCCAACAAGATGTAGTCCATTCCGTCCTGTTCTACTAACATGTAATGCGCCGGCCAATATTGGACACGACTAGAGAATGACTATTCACCTATTCACCTGCCCTCTGATGGTAGAAAGATGAACTACTTTCAAAACATCAGGTGATTGAAGAAATGGTTTGGAAGTCTGATGGAGCCTTGTCAACAAAGGGTCTACATGATCATCTAAAAAGCCGCATTGACGTCATCGAGCATGTGTTTAGTTCTCCCACCTTGATTCTATTGCGACGAAACCCACTATATATTGTGATGTGCGTGTATGCTGAAATGACTATTTTATTTCATCACTTGACCGAGGAACATTGTCCTGGACCTAGACAATGTCAGGATAAAACATTTATATATTATATCTTCATCAGAATCGTAACTATGGCAATTTATTTATTGGACTCTGATTTAATTTTAACTCTTAGAGTCAGCCATGTTAAATGTAAATTTTCTATTCTCTATATCTATTGATTTTTACCTTATCTTTAAATTTAAAGTGAGGCTCTATATATTGTCTGTCGCCACTCGGGCACTAGAGTCTTTTCGAGTATTAAATCTTTAGATAGCCAAAATTGTTAATTGACTTGGAATTGAACGAGTTAAATGTAAATTGTTTTGATATTGTGGATAATGATAATTATTTTGTAAATTTCAACACATCGTTCCTTATTTTTGTTTGCATTTTGAAATATAGTTTAATGTAACGTAATATTCTGATCATATTGATTAATTATGAAATTAATCAACTTTAGTATATTTTCTAGTTTTTTCTATTATTATTATTCTATTTTTCTATTTTAATTATTACTTACTAATAGAGTTATTGTTTTCATTTCCTAATATTGTGTCAGGATCTGATAGTCCTGGGGGAGTTTGAATAAAGTCTGTTAGTCAAACTCTCGCGTAATTTAAAAGTCTCTTATATTATTATTATTATTATTATTATTAGCACCGCGTCTTACTACCCGTTCGGGTTATACGCACTTACGCTAATGTGTAATGGTAGGGTGATTGCGAGATGAAATGGAGGACCTACAGCTTAACGTGGAATCCGAACCACGGTGGAGGCCTGGCATTCTCCACATTCACAAGATGTCTTGTCAGATGTGAAGGAAGGGTTTGGTAATCAGATAAATCTGTGCCGGGACCGAGGATTGAACCCCGGCCGCCAGCACAGAAGTCTGACACCTTACCCCTAGACCGCCATGTCACCAAAGTCTCTTATAGAAAGTTAACATGTAGAGTTAACGTTTTTGAAGTCTTTATTCTTTGATATGAAAAAGAAACTTTGTTAACATTTTGAAGGTGCCCATTAGGCCCTTATTTAGTCTTTATGTATTATCCTAATGGATATTAATATATTTTATTTATGGTTAAATTTAACCCGTAACGTTGTTCTGTCTCTTCAAGACTGACTCATTTTAATATAGGATATATTACAAGTTTATAAATCTCTCTTAAATTATCTGCGCTATTTAAATATATAAAATTATTATCTATTTGTTTGGTTTTCAACATATCTCAAGTTGATTAATGAGACCTTGTAAAGTTTTCTGCTCTGTTGTTATTGTTTTGAATAAACCGTTCATATTGTTGCTTTTAAATATTGCTAATCATTTCCCTTGTCATTTGTTCCATAGCTTATTCCCGCTCTCTTTTATCTTATTTAAGTTCGTAAATAAAAGTACTCGGAGTGGGGTTGTAACATTGTGCTGTAAAATCAGCCTATTTCATAATTTTATTTTGTCTGTCCCCCCAAACATACTAAATCATGGATACAGGCCTGCAAAGCTTTAAAAAAAATCCGTACAAAGTTATTCCAAGGTTTAAGATCCTTATTATTTGGTTTTATTTTTTCAAAAAAGTGGCTTATAATTTTTAATATTTCTATTTAAAATAGTAGGTGACCTGGCGGTCTATGGGTAAGGTGTCAGACTTCTGTGCTGGCGGCCGGGGTTCAATCCTCGGTCCCGGCATGAATTTATCTGATTACCAAACGCTTCCTTCACCTTTGACAAGACATCTTGTGAATGTGGGGAATGCCAGGCCTCCACCGTGGTTCGGATTCCACGTTAAACTGCAGGTCATCCATTTCATCTCACAATCGCCCTACCATCACACATTAGCGTAAGTGCATATAACCCGAACGGGTAGTAAGACGCGGTGCTAATAATATTTCAAATAATATACTCTAAACCAAATTTTAATAAACTTCATTATTAATTTTAGCTTTACTTGTAATTAAATGATTTTTAAATTTAATCGAGTATAAAGGTGAACATATATGTAAGCAGTTAAGTAGGCCTAATCAAATTTTAACTCCCTTATATTTTGTTTTATAATTTTAGCCCTTACATCTACTTTTTCATTGTTTAATACTTTCTTCATATACCTGTTTCTCACTAGTGTTGACCTTGAAATAATAAATCCATTATCTTTTTCTTTCTCTGTATAACTTGCTGGTTCCATTACCACCACATTCCACCCTTTTAAGAAAAAGAGAACTATAAAATGTTAGCATCATTCAGCAATGTGTATCTCTAAAAACTTAGCAAGTTCAAATAATTTAATCATATTCATACCCCATTGGCATCGGCTCATATATTCAACGGCCTGTCAATTTAATGTATGGTTAAGGTGGCTGCCTCGGTCACTGAGAAAGTATCAATAGCTATCAGGCCACACAAAGTAAAAATACAATGTCTGTGTTGTTTTCTTAAACCACTTCTCTATTTTGTCTAAGCTCCCTTTCACTCTTCACCTACAACCACCCTTTGTCATGTCATGATGGGAAGGAAAATTATGAAAGATCTTATCTCAAGCTTAAGAGGAAAGATCACTGCTATTTCTCAAATATCTTATGTGTTAATTTGTGTGCCTATCAAAAAATTACTGTATTTGTTAGAGGAAAGCTGAATCTAAATAATTTTTTCATCGAAACTAGTTTAGTAACTAAGCAAATATGGTTAAATAGTTGTTGAAAATGAGCTAATTTCGCATTTTCACACATTTTTTCTATTGATAAAAATTTAAAGGAAAAAATAACCTTGTTGGAATCATCCAACTTTATTTTGGCATTAGCCA
The DNA here is from genome assembly GCA_901482245.1 of Timema douglasi. Taxonomy (NCBI): domain Eukaryota; kingdom Metazoa; phylum Arthropoda; class Insecta; order Phasmatodea; family Timematidae; genus Timema; species Timema douglasi. The sequence goes on along the minus strand of CABEEJ010005465.1, from coordinate 37,752 downwards.
TATTTTTAAATAACACATTGAAGAATTAAATATTGCTTTAGATCCTAATGTCTGCACGGCAATATATCTTACCAAGGCAGTCGACTTAAAATCACAGTGTAGCCTAGTGTGTCAATAAATGATTTAATATCTTCTCTTGGTTCCAATCTGGGAATATTAGAGCATGCTCATATTTGTCTGTATCTGAATTAGAATCCATTTATGTGGAGTCGGTCCAAGCATGAGTCATCATTGTCTAGACTTTAAAATTTATTCTTTTCATTAAGCTGAAGCCTACCACCCTTCACTGCCCAACTAGGTTATCGAGCAATGGTACATTAGAGGGTTCTTAAAAAAAATCATGAAATTTTTCCCAGGATATTTTAAGGACTTTTCAAGGATTTTCTACAGTTCCTCCAGGACAAGTGTATAAAGTAATCTTGGCAAAATACACAGTATTACATATTTGCTTTTATTTAATGGAGGCTTCCAACTCGCATACACCTGCACCTTTACACAGAGTTTATTATTTTTTAATGTATTCTATGACACGAGGTATTCAATTAATTAAAACATAACATAAACTCACTTGCAAATAATCTTCAGTGAAACGTGGGTTTCCTCTTTCACAGTGATGAATTAACGGCCGGAGGCTGGATGTTGTGTCTGTTCTAGATATAAGTTAGTTTATAAATCGCGTGCAGATATGTCGATTTAGAAAGTTCATGTCTAATACCACAACTCTCACTGTTCATATTGTTCATGATAGTTTACGTTATTTAAATTACAAAACAAAAATGAGTTAACCTAGTTTTATATTAATGAATGATTCAGTAGCTTGATTAAAAAAGTGATATAAAGGTATTCGGACACCTTATGGATTTCCTCAGCTATCCTGGAAATTTCATCTGACTCCCGTTACCTTCTTATTTATTGACTTGTTTAAAAAAAGGGAGACAAAAGAATTTCCTGGACAATCTAAGAAATTCCAGGAAAAGATTAGAAAAATGAGAAAATCAATGAAATTTCCAGACCGGGAAGAAATATTTTAAAATTCCAGGTTTTTCATGATATGCATAGGAACCCTGGTACAAAGATAAAAAAAAAAGACTTGTTTGCCCCTGCCAGCATAATAATAGTCTACCATAATTTCAATCTTAAGTACAGTACAAAAGAATGACTCAGAAGCGATTGGTGAGGGTTGACCAATCATTAGTTCATCATCTTAGCTGATGCTGCCAAAACCAGTCAGTGAACAAATCTGCGATCAGCATTGGCTCAGCACTGCAATATACATATATATGGGTGCAAAAGTAAATGAAAGAAAATGCAAAAAATGGCAAATAAAATATTTATTTCCTTTTTATTTACAAAAGATATGCCTATGTAAATTATATGTAAATTGGAATGCGGCTAAATGAAATTATTTTTCTATTTTGTCTCAATTTGTTGTCTTGCTGAATATTGTTAAACCATCTTGACACATGTAAAAATTGCTCCTTTTCTTGGAATGATAGACTTTCCTGAAAAAATAGAAAAAATAAGATTTGATGAAAATAAAAATTTGTGGCCCAATTAGTAGCTATATATTTTTCACAACAGATTAGCAGGTATAGGCAAGTGGTTAACTAATATACTAATATTACTGACTTAAGAGGCTGGCATAACCCAACCAACTACACTGAAGAGGGTTGTCTCAGAAGGAATAGTGTCTTGTTAAACAATCACAAATATATGAAAAAACTCCTTTAAAACCTTACTGAAAAATCATCAACAAAAGAACAAAATGTATTTTGGGTTGGAACTTACCAGTGTAAGCATTAGTGTAAACATTAGTGTGAGCATACCAGTGTAAGCTTACCAGTAAAGCATTACAGTGTAAACAAGATAAACAATTCTCTGCTGCAACTTAGTGACTAATGTATATTCAGTAATCAATCCTATTTAGAACACATAAATAAACAAAGATTATTATTGGGAATGTGATAAATACAATAAAGCATTATAATTTCAAAATATTGCCCATCTGTACTTGACAAGGAAATGTAATGATTACAAATTTAAGTTTATTTTGATAAAACAAGTAAGAGACAAATAAAAGGAACCGACAAAGTAAAGATTTTGCATCAGGTTTGTTCAAGAGTAGATTTTATTTTGTTTTATTTTGTACTAACTTATATAACAAATTATTTTTGTTATTTTTTGTTTGGTTCATTCATATTATCCATGTTTATGAATGTCATATAAGGTAGAAATTTTGTGAACAAACTAGGTCTATTAGTTTGGTTATTTTTCTAAATGTCAAAGTAAACAAAAAAGTTATGTTTGTGAAAAACTAAAAAAAATTTTGTGTCTGAATAAATCTAATAGATGTTTATAAGAATATAAGTAATTTGAGTAAAACATCATGTTAAAGAAGAAATTCCAGAGAAAAAGTTCATGTAAGTACCAATTTTATACTAATAAAATACCTTTATTGGTAGGATTTAAAAAATTTGCATGTTTTTATGAAAAGGCAGACTNTAAAGGTTCAGCAGGAAAAGTGCTAACCTAAGTCAATGATGATTCAATCAGTGAAAGAAACTTTAAATATTTTAAAAATGTTACATTTGCATTGGAAAAAAAAGAGAAAATATATATTTTTTATGAATAAAGTGATTAATATTTTGATAATTTGAATTTGACTTTTGTGAGCACCTGTATACACCTTTTACACTAAAAGGTAACAAGCTTACTTTGAAAGAATACACAACACTGCACCTTATAACATGTGGCCGTACTGTAATCTAAGAACGTATGACTTGTCACTTTTAAGAATAAACAGTGTGTACATTTTAGTTTTCAAAAATGTGTTTTTTTAAGTCTTATGATGTAGATTTGCCGAAAAATTAGAAAATATCTTCACTGTCACTGGACTGTGATTTGGTCAACAAAGCAAGTTGATGTGGGAGATGTTTTGCCTGAGTATCATTAAAAAAGTCTCGAATTTTACCCTTTGTTTCAATGAAAACAGAGCCATTGTTACTATTATTTCTGACTTAAAAGATATAGGAATAATTGCTCTCGTGAATTAAATATGAATACAAATTTTACTTGAAGCGCCTAGTAATATTACCCTTTTAAAGACATAATAACTTATGCAGTGTACATTTTGATAACATATTAAAGAGTTTACTAACATGAGATCAATCTAGTCAATGTCATCCATTTAATTAATCTGTGAAAATTAAAATATATTGTATTGTTTGCAATTAAACCTCATTTGTTAGTAGTCACTCTCAAGAGATATTTGGCAATGAGGAAAAGAGTAGATGGTTATTGTGAGCAAAGTAGCAACAACATTTTAAAGTTAGTTAAAACAAATTTAAAAAAAGAGTTTTATAATTTTTCAGAAAAAGTTTACATTTTATCATAGCAAATATCAACTATTTACCAACTATGAGTAGAGGGGATTCGTATCACCAGGAATTTAGATTCACTTATAATTGATAAATCAATTTTAAAATTTTCTTAATTGCTTTAGAAATATAATTGAACTTTATGAGGCAGAATAAATAAAAATAAATATTGATTCTTCGAATAGCCAAAGATCTACACAAAGATGCTCTTTCTTTAAACCAATGAATAAACTTTGCACAAATGATGTTCTTGTACAATGTTCGGATTATACGCGTAAGTACTAATTATGGTAATGGTTAGGAATTGAGAAGGGTGAATACAAAGGAAGTGAGCCCACATCTGCGTGGAAAGCAGAAAACAATTTAGGAAAAACCACCCCCAGTGCACACAAGCGAGATTCGAACCTCAATCTCCCTGTCCTTGGCAGTCTAGCTCAACATGAAAATAGCGTGTTAGCTAACTACACCACCGAGGCGGGTTACAATATAATGCCAGAAAAACACAACTATTAAGTACCGACAAGTAAAATTATTATCATTTACTTATTTAGAACACATTTCAATGAAAATATAATTTCAAAATATTCAGTGGAATTTTGCCTCATTGATCAATCACTAGATGACTTCGCGAAATCTTGTGCACAGTACTTTTTAATTTTTATAAAACTTCTAGGGAGGTGTTTTATCCAAATTCAAAGCTTTCTCAATTACAAAGTTAAAGTACTTAAAATATCCATGGATGATTACTGAATAATTAAATATAGTGTAACGAAAACTAATTGTGAAATACAAGTTTTGAAATATTAATAAACAATGGCTACCGTATATGTTGACAACATTGGCAAAACAGTATCGACAGAGCTGAGTGGTCAATCCTAAAATCAAGGTCAACTTGCCCAATGGCCGATTCTACCACTTGGAACACTCCATCACACCATGTGACCAGTTTGATCATGATGGTCAACATAACAAATAATGACTTATGTTTTCAAGTTTATGTGAAAAAAAAACCTTATATGATTTAAATCTTGTCTAGCCTTGTATACCAACATTTTCTTACTAATGGCTAAAAAGAGTTAGTTGATCTAATTTCATGTATTCATATGTTACGTCATGTGATGATCAACTGTCATATCTGATAAATATTATCATGGCATAAAAAATAATACTAGTTAGACAATATCAATTTCACAGTTAAAAAACTTTTAAATTAAAAAAACATGATGTAAGCTTGCAATCTCAGTTTTCTAAACCAGAGCTGCTATTTCTTTATTCAAGTAGCTCCTCATAAATGTTATTCGTGAGCATACCCAGGTATAGCCTAGTAACAATGTTACTGAGCATATAATATATATTTCATTGTTAAATATATTATATAAGTATGTTACCTTATTACATTTAAAAAGGTTGGCTCAGCGTTAATGTCACAATACATTCAAAGTTCACAATAACACAAAAAAGTTAGTAAATTAAAAGTATCACATATTGAAAATGTGTATTTACAATACACTCAAAATAACAACTTACCATAACATTATAAAGTGAATAATAAATAACTATATCGGCCAATGTTTGAGTGTTGCCAACAAAATATGATCTTGCGGCAAGTACAGTGTTCAATTCCTGAAAGAATAAATACAAATATGTAGGTCTGGAAACAGATAAATCCTACTATGATGCTATTTCTTAACATTATTAAGTGTAGCATTAGAGTGTAATGTTTTTTGAAAGTGTGGGTACATTAATATGTTGAAACAGTAATTAATTGTGAAGTAATATTACAAACACCCAATACTGGACAGCTACTATACAGTAACAGTTTGGCAAGCTCGGAATTTCAACAATGCCGGATTACCAAATATGCCAGATAGTCAGACCAAAATGGTCAACTATTGGTTTAATTAATGTTTTACCCGCCCCGGTGGCGTAGTTGGCTAACGCGCTTGTCATGTTGAGCTTGACTGCTGAAGACGGGAAGATCGAGGTTCGAATCTCGGTCGGGTGAACTGGGGGTGATTATTCCTAAATGTTTTTCCACTCTCCCTCCACACGAATGTGGCTTCACTTCCTCTAATTCAACCTTCCCAATTCCTAATCCATTAGAGTAATTAGTACTTAAAGTGTATAACCCGAACTGGTAGTAAGACGCGGTGCTAAATATTATTAATTGTTGTTTTACATTGTTTCATATTCTCAAAGTTTAAAATAATATATTATGTTACAATTCACAACATACAATGCAAATTATACCAATATTTCAATGTTTTCCAGTAGATGACCACCCAGGTCAATAACTGGTTACCAGATGGTCGACAATTGGTTTTATAATTATGAAACATATCTTGTTCTTCATAATGCTATAGTTTATTTTCCCCACATTAGAACATGCTGAAGTATTGTTGTTGGAAATACAATTTTAAAGAAAAGAGGAACTAGGCCTACTTTGAAGTCTGTTTAAGTAGCCCAAGGTCCCATAAGTTAAAAAAAAGTTATTTTTTGATTTAAAAAAATTCAAAAGGTTATTTATTATTTTTATAAATTTTCTTGGTTTCAAAAATTTGCTTGTCAAAAGTGACAGCTGCTTGACATAGGGTATTTCAAAACATTTGTTTTGGTGTCAGGATACATTTTAGAAATTTGGTAACTTTTCCAGACATTTTCTACTGTTCTTCCTACCGAAATCAGAATGTACTTCACCATCATTCACTTTGGTATTCTCTCCTTTTCCGTCCTCACTGCATGCCCACACAATCTCATCCTTGCGTTCTCTATTTCATGTAGGCCCTACTCCCTGCAACCCCACTCTTACCCAGATAAATTTTACACCATTAAGATGAAAATCATTTTGTAAACTTTCTTAACTATGGCACAACCATCTTATTGTCAAAGATTGATTTATATTTGTGCATAGAACTTAGCATTTAACTAATATTTCAGATTTACTAATGCAGAACTCATAGCAAACATAAAATTATTTATAATAAGTAGGCTTAATAGACACATATATTCAGTAAATTAAATTTGAAAAAGTGTCTTCTTTAATTTTCAATTATTTTTTAAAATAATTTGTTTGACTTTGCTTTAATTATTATTATAAATTAAATTATTCATTCAGTTATTAAATTTCAAAAAGTGTCTTCTTTAATTTTTGAATTTTTTTTCAAATAATTTGTTTTGACTTTGCTTTAATTATTGTTATAAATTAAATTATTCAAATCACTTACCTACTATTTGAAAATGAATTAAAATTTACTCTTTTAATTTGATATCCAATCACAATGATGATTCATTTCATACCTCTTCTGTATATAGCCAACTTATACCCTATGTATGCATATCAAACTTGTCTTTTTTTAAATTTTTCTTCAACTTAGGGCCGGTTCTTATGACTACCGGATAGATATTGCTATCGGGAGGTTAAAGTTAGCTACCAGATAAAGGTTATCAGCAACTTTAATGTTTTACTCGCCTTATGGACTGAATTTATCTGCCAGATAGCTATTTGTAGGATATTTATATTTTTATTCCGAACACGCAAGGATGGTACTATATTTTACTGGTGCGCGCTTGAGTATAAACCCTGCTGATAATGCTACAACCTGGCGAGTGGTGAGAACGCTATACATATGTTAGATAATGGCGGCTTAACGGGTGCGAGTAAACAGATGAAGTCACATGGGTGCAGAAGCTAAGTTGCCTTGCAAGTACTAATTTTGGTATCTGACCAAATTTGGGCAATAGTTTGGTACAACGTTTACAAAATTTCATTTATTGTACTCACATTTAAATAATTTGTTCTTATTAAATATAACTACAAATAGTTGTCAGTTTATATAAAAGTGTGAATTAAATGTTCTAACTTTATATAGTTAGAGTCCGGGCCTGATCTTACTAAACACGTGAACCAAGATTTTAACCTAAAAAGATTCTGATAGGCAAAACCTTATGTAAAACAACGCGTCACTATGGCAACAACCATTTTAACTTCCAGATAGAAGTTATCAGGTACTTAAACTTCCCCATAGAAATGTGATGGATTAATACATTTTATCTGGTAGATAAATGCTATATGGCAGTCATAAGACGCACTTTTAACTTATCGAACAGATAGAAATATTTAACGGCCAGATTAATATCTATCCAGGAGTCATAAGACCGGCCCTTAGAATGGCTGGTGGTGGGTTTTTTTTATCCTATGTCGGTTCTCTTTTTGCTTATGAGTATTAAAAAGTATTTCTCAGTTATTCTGCTTTTATTCAATGTACCCTACAGTAAGCGTTTTTGTCACAATTATATCACAAATAATCAATGTCAATGTAGCAACAAAAATATGTAAATAAAAATAAATATAATCTATTTGAGGTGTCTAGCATAAGTCTGCTTATAATAGTGTAGTGGTAGAGAAAACAATAGTATAAGTTAAACCAACTTTAGGAATTGTGCACTAAGTGTTACATTGGTTGTAAACATTTTAAATTAAAGAAGGGCTACTGTAGTTCAATTCTATGTGTATTATGTATGACTTATTTACTATTCATTAGTAATCAAAACATAGTCCGACAATTTGTCAGATTCAAAAATGAAATATACCCCTGCAAAGATGATAAGTATCATAAAAACCTTATAATACAATTGAACAGGTAGACTAGTAGTTAACCCTAAAACAAATAATCAGGTAAGAATCAAATTGCCAAAGCTATTATATATTTGTTTTAGTACGGATTTAGCCGCATTTAGATATCATATTCTAAAAATTGAAAAACGACACCTGGATACGGGAATCGAACCTGGGACCTTTGGCTTAGTTGGCCAATGCTCTAACCACCGAGATATCCAGGTACCGTCCCATGCCCAGGGTCATTCTTCATTCATATTTTAAGGCAAAGACTATGATGGACATGCAGAAATCAGCGGCTACAAATGTGTGATTTATTAAGATCACGCACTATCTGTTAACACAGCCACCTTCATGATCTTAATAAATCCCAAATTTGTAGCCGCCAATTTCCGCACATCCATCCCAGACTCTGCCTTAAGATATGAGTGAAGAATGAGCCCAGGCACAAGACGATTCCTAGATAGCTCAGTGGTTAGAGCATTGGCATTCTAAGTCAAAACTCCCTGGTTCAATTCCTGTGCCAAGGTGTCATTTTTCAATTTTCAGAACTAATTAAACTGGTAATCTAGTATTTACAATCTTTAATGCAAGTAAACAGGTAACTTAGCACCACTAGTGTACATTGTGATCTTATAGTGCCTGCTAGCTCATAAGACCAATGGTTACCTTGAGAACTTGTATTGCTGTTGTACGAATGTCAGAATAATTCACATAGCAAGCAGTATATTCAACCCATTGCCTGACTAATGCTTCATCTTCTTCACTTTTACCAAACTGTTGGCACTTGTGATCTTTCGCCAGTGTTATGATGCTTGTGCCAAATCCTTTGAGTGGATTGTGATTTTTGAGCCCACCAACGAGTGGAACCTGAAATGCGGTAAGCATAAAAACAACATGTGTGGCAAGCTTTTTTTTAAATTTCTTCTTGCTCTGGAGTTGTTGAATAACTACTACCAATTACAATTAATAACACCAAAAGCAACTTTTAATATAGTGAAAAGAGAACATTAAATACAAATAGGCCTCTGTGGTTTTTTTAATTTAAGTTTTTGAGGAGCATGCTAGCCGTAACCAGAGGAGATAGGATTAGGAAATAAGATGTAAGGTCAAGAGTTGGGTTACATGACATAGTACAGGAAGCAAGGATGAGATGGTATGGACACCAGGACACGTGATGAAGATGGAAGGGGATATGATTCCAAGAAGATTAATTGATATGAAGTATGTAGGGAAGAGGCCACAAGGAAGACCAAGGAAGAGATGGGAGGAACAGATAGCGCAGCAAGTGTGCAAGTAAGAGGAGCAGAGTAGAAGAGAGTGCAGGGGGAAAAATGGTTGAAGGAGGGAGGAAGATGGAGGCATTTTACTTAACAGACCCGGCCACAGGCAGGAAACAATTTATGGTGATGATGATGATTTTTATTCTTTGAAAATATTATAAATTAAAAATACTTCAATACAATATTATACTAAAGAGGTAATTGGTTGTTAGTGTGAGGAATATGAATATGAAAAAAACATTATTTAAGTTTTGTAAAATCTCATATTGATGTATGCAGTTAGGGTATTTTATTTTTCCTCTTAAACAGTATCAAAGTTAACGCTTGAGTACCTATGTAATATTAATTAGCTCTGATTAATTATTTTTTGTATATTTGAACATTACCTCAAGTACGTAGACCTACAAAATAACATATTCTATTAAAATTTTATTGAAGCTAATGTGGGAGTTAGAATCTCGAACATCAACTCTCTAATTATGCCACTTGGTTCCTTCTCAGCTCCAAGCTGGCAGTTTCAAATAATTTATTATTTTCTCCAAGAACTACAATGTTTTAATAAGTTTAAGGTGCTGAATCAGTTACTTAAGACACTGTGCTAATAAAAAAAAGACATATTACTATGGAATTGATATCTTCTTAGGGTTACGGAGAATGTGGACAAAGCTAGTCTGAAGAGGGGATATAGAAAACAACGGTTGAATGTCAAAAACATGTTTTCTTTGTTAGATAGCAATGTCTGCCATAATGCATTATTATTCACAAGAAACACCCAAGAATTTGGGAAATACCGTTTTTTTTGTGTGTTAGTTAATTAGAGGATGTTCAAGATGTTTATTTAAATATGATATAAAAATAATTAGATACCAGTAATATACAATCAGTAGATTTGGTATGGAAAAAACTAAAATCTGACCAAATGATTAATTTATGAACATATCAGTAGTGTTATGAAAGCGAACGTTTGTTTAGCCGAGTTCCGAGGTTAAAATCCAATATCAAGCAATGTAACCTTCGTGAAATATGTGAGAGAATTTTTGTCTAAGCGGCCTACTAGAAAACCTACCAAAAATACACTTAATTTTGGCATATGCCAATTCTTGGTGTGTTGAATGTGAATAGTAAAAATAATAATTATACATTTTGGTAGTATTAGATAAGAAAGGAAAACATGTTTTATTGGAATTAGGTACAAGCATACTATCCTCATTAACAACCATAGCTGCACTCAAATCAACTCTAATTCCTACCTCCCAGATTGGCCAAGCATGCACTCTACTTCACTAACGTACTCACCTATGTAGACCCGTGAATACCTTAAATATTTTGGTGAAATAAGTTTTAAGGAAAAACTGGATGATGATGATGCATAGGAGTTTAGGTTTTGTTAGGTTGGGATGGATACTTTATAATAAACATAGGCCTATCATATAATGTGTAGATTGGTCCAAAATACTTATGATGCCGAGGTGAGACTATTTAAACCGTATTTAAATTATACTAAAACAATCTCCTGACAAACAAAATGGATTCCTAAAAGGTAGGTCAATTAAAATAGCCATTATTCAGTGAGTCGAGCATATCATCAACAAATTAGAAGATTATTGCATTATCACTAGCATTCCGCTAGACTTTAGCAGAACTTTTAATGCCTGAAACATGACTTGTTGATAGAAAGACTGTGGACGAGATTTGGAGTGTGCAATGTGGTTTCACACCAGGTAGAGTTTGCATGTGGCAAAAATTGTCATTGCAACAAGTTATTGAACAATGTATGGTCAATAAGGAAGAAAGTTTACTGTGCATTTATCGTTGAGCTGGAAAAAGTGTAGGATTGGGTGATTAGGAGTATTTTATGGACACTGTTCTTAGATCTGTGGATGGATGGTTAGTATCGGTAAATACTATTATGGCTGTGTGTGATAGAAGTTAAGCTTGCATTAGGGTGGATGGAGCTTTTAGCAAATGGTGTGACATTGAACAGTGTGTTAGACAAGGTTGTGTTGTGTCTCCATGATTGTTTAATGTATTCATAAATAAGTGTATGAGGGATGCTTGTGAGGACACGGATGGTGTACAATTGAACAATGTGAATGTGAGAGTGCTGTTATATGCAGATGATGCCCTATTAATGCCTGAGAGTGAAAGTGACTTGTAAAATGCATTAAATCTATTTGAATGTGCAAACAGACAGAATGGATCTTCATATAAAAGTCTATAAAGCTAAGGTGATAGTTTTTTATAAGGATGGATCAGGAAATGATTGTCAGCTTTGTATAGCTAAATGTAAAAGTTGGAAAAAGTGAATGTTTTTGTGTGTTTGGGCAGAATATTCTATAAAAAATGGAAGAATAGATGATGAAGTACAGATGGGTGAATGCATCTCGGAGAGTAGTTGGATGTTGTGGACTATTACAAAGAATGAAGTACTATCGAAAGAGGTAGTATATAAAAGTGTGTCGACACCAACATTATTTTATGAATGTGAAGTGTGGATTTGTTTGGAGAAACACAAGAGCAAGGTGAATGCAGTTGGAATGAGATATCTAAGAAATGTTTCTGGAAAAACTTGTATGGACAGAGTAAGTAATGAATTGGTGGTGAAAGAATGTGGTGTAAAAGGTAATAAAATAGGCCAATGTGAAAAAAGGGTGTTATATTAGTTTGGGCAAGTTTAGAGGATGAGTGTGGATCGAGTGACGAAGCAAATATATGAAGGTAGAGTGTGTGGAACAAAAGGAAGGAGTAGATCATGTAAGATGTGGCTAAATGTGGTAGACAAATATGTGAAAAAGAGAATAATTAAGAGTCTTAAGAATAAAATAGCATGTACAGCTCAGTGTATGGATGTTGTTGAAAGGGAGTGAAGAAAGTTGGTGAGGATGGATTTTAAAATATTTTTTTTAGCTATATGTACAGTTCTTGCCTCCTCAATAATGGAAGTGATTAGGAAATTATTCATGATGCAAAATTTACAAAACAATTTAGTAGGCCTATTATTAAGATATTAATTTCTTTGTATTCTTGTTGTGTGTATGATATGAGTATTTGCATAGAACCTGAAGATGTAGTAAAATGCGGTGGTAAAAAAAAAAAAAGAGTATTGCCTGAATGGGTCAATTTCATTCTACTTTACCTCACAATTGACTTCACTACATATATTTTGAACTGGAATACCAAGATAACTGCATACGTTAGATACACATTCTTTGTTGCATACAACCATAATTATTTATATCTATTAATAATATTTTGTATTTGTCTGCTTTCACTTTAAAGTGATCCTAAAAGCTTTAATGCCACTAGTTTTGATGATAATAAACAAACTCAAACCCAATAAGGTCATATATAACAGAGATTATTGATATATAAGGTGTACACTGTGTATTAACCCCTAAAAACTAGTAATCACGTTAGTAAATTTCTTAGAGAATTTTCCCTATGCTGGTATAGATAATTAATCGCGTGTATCTTTTTTTTAAAGAAGATAGATTTATCATTGAAGTACACCAGGAATAAGAGATTTTGATAGTTTAGCGTACAGACCGAACGGGTAGTAAGACGCCGTGCTAATAATAATGATAGTTTATTTGGTAGCAACTAATTGATTAATTTTATTAACTCAAAGGTTTACGATGAAACTAATGAATCAATTCTCTTCAACACGATTATTATATAATCGATTTTTTTAAACACATTAACTTTAATCTAAGATTAATTGGAAAAAGAACTTACAAAACAGAAACCACAAGGAAGGGGAAAAAATCACTTTAACAAAGCAAAACTTAGATTTTGACCGAAACTCTGCTGACAAGGGATTATACATTGGCTCTAATCAATGGTTTAATCCTAGGG
>CABEEJ010005465.1:0-24593 GCA_901482245.1 Timema douglasi | reverse complement strand
GGGGGAGGAGGTATTGGCCAGTTATTCTCCTAATTCTAAGTAAATTTATAAGTGGAAAATTAGATGATAATTTAACGTTCAAAATTTATGAATATATTTTAGTGGTTTTAAAATTACAAATACAAGATTAATATAGTGGTGAATGTAACTCATTCTTTTCATCTTATGATCATGAAGATGACATGACATGATTTTGTCTCCATAGGTGACCGACGACACAGCAACAAGGTACAAACGTATAGTTATTGGGTACCATCGCTTCAAAGGTGGACCATTTAATTTGATTAACGTTAATTATAAGACATGATTTATAATAATAAAAAGCATAATGGAGTAATTATTAAGATCATTACATTAAAAAACCCATCCGCACTAGGTTGAACTACAAGGAATTAATATCAGGCAAATTTGCAATAGTTTTAAGAGACTCTGAAATAGTCCTTTCTCCACATTCTTCTTTTAATTGGAGTAGAGCCTAAAACATACGGGCTTCTTAAAAACCTTTTGATGCCAGAATCACCTAAAGACAAAAATTATTACCAACTATTTTAGGTGTTTAAGAGTCATTTTAGTCCATCGTAATCTGTGGTGTCGAAAAGGGTGGTGTTTAACCATCGTTCGCAAGCCGAATTTGAAACCGTAGCTCAATATGTAGTGGAAATAAAAAGACTAGCAGCGTCCTGTGAGTTTGGAGCTTTTCTCAAGGATGCATTACGTGATTGGTTGGTAAGTGGTCTACGGAACAGATCTATTCAATGCCAGATAGCTAGGGAGAATATTCTCACATTTGAGGAGGCGTGTGAAATGGCAGGGCATTTAGATCTAGCCAACGACCAGCTTAAGATCCTTTATAAGGTAGAGCCTCATTCAGTGAATTTGGTTGGGAAAAGAGGAAAGGACCGGCAAGTGTGTAAAAATACGGGAAAGGATCCTGGGGTGCAGGGGAAGAGGTCTTTTTTTTAGGTGTATCGGTTATTTAAATTTTGTTGTAGAGTGTCCTTTGAAAAACAACAATCAACACACATGTGGTAAGGTAAGACCTATAGCTGTAGCGTGTATATTAAAGAAAGAAAAGAATGGGCCTAGACTTAGAAAGGTTAATGAGCTAGAATTATGTCATGTGAATGAGGTGAGGGAAAGTGCGCACTGAGTAACAACAGTGAAAGTGGATGGTAAACCAGTAAAAATGGTGATTTACACTGGTTGTTCACGCACCATGTTGCCAGAAAGTGTGTATAAAAAAAGGGTTTAGGATGAAAACTCTAAGACCGCCGTCAATGGATCTGAATTCATTCTCGGGTCATGTTTTAGATCTGAAAGTAGAATTCAGAGTAGAATAAATGCATCATCCTCCAAGATGGAGATATTGGTTACATTTGTTGAAATTAGACTGGCAGTCGGAGGTTAGGTTTGTTGGAAACATTCTACAGGACCTATCAAGTCTGGTGAAATCACTGATTTCCAAGCATGTATAGGTTTTTGATGGGCCAATGGGTGCTATTAAGGGAATAAAAGTAGATGTGGTTAGGAAATAAGGAGCCACTACTATATTTTCTAAAGCGAGAACAGTGCCTTACGCTTTGCAGGATACGGTGGTGGGAGAATTAAAGTTGATGCATGATGAGGGAATGCTGTACCACGTTCAACATAACCAATGGTCTACACCGTTAGTGTGTGTACCTAAGGAAAATGAAAAAGTGAGGTTATGTGGGGATTCTAAAGTTACCCTGAATAAATTTGTGTAAGACGAACACTATCCGTTTCCCACAATGAAGAGTTTTTTTGAAAATCTATCTGGGGGAAAACATATTTGTCAAAGGGATACCTACAGTTGCAGGAGTGATGCGTCTCAAACTTTAGCAACTGGAAATCCGCATGTGGGATTGTTCAGATTCCGCAGACTAAGTCCATGTATAAAGTGTGTGCTTTCTCTTTTTAAGTCTATCATGGACCGAATTTTGTTAGGGCTAGAGAAAACCTTTTGTTACATTGATGGAGGGAACGGTGGAGGAGGCCATGAAACGTACAAATGTGGTGCTTCAGTGATTACGGGATTATGGGTTGAAAGTAAACAAGGACAAATGTGTTTTTCTGGCAGATGAAATTACCTATCTGAGACATAGGATTGATTCGAGGAGGATTCACCCAACCAAGGAAAGGGTGAAGGACATATTAGGGGCAACAGAACCAGAAGATGTGACACAGCTGAGAGCATTCCTAGGACTTTTGCAATGTTATGGGAAATTCTTACCAAACTTATCAGTGGAGTTGAGTCCTGTGTATAAATTATTGGAATCTGTCAGTAGGTGGAAGTAGGACCAAGAAGAGCGATAGGTGTTTGAGAAAAGTAAAAAGCTACTAGTGTAAATTGACACAGTGGTACCATTTGACTCTTCTTTGCCCACTAAGATAACTTGCAATTCTACTGAACCCTAAATGTCTCAAATCCTACAAAAGTCGCTCCAAATCTAATAAATATAAATTAATATGTTAATGAAAGCAACAGGAGTGAGCTGTGAGAGTAATAGTTTTTAATGCTGGGTGCACAACGGAAACCCAGGGCACGCAACTCAATCCAGTTGCAGGAAGAACATGATGGTCGGGCTACAGAAATATAAATATAATAATAATAATATTTAAAATTAAGGAAGGACAGTTATAGTTTCTAAACCTAAGGGTTTTCTCACTAACCATAACATTAAATAAATTGCAAGAAGTGCATGTATATGTTTATTATAAATATCAGAATTAAATAAATATATATTTATGTAACAAGTTAAAAGTATTATGTAGAAATACATAATAGCTTCTTCATTAAATTCACAACTTGCAATGAGATAGAAGGATTTAAGTTAAGATTGACTTTACTTTCAATTAACAACCATTTTTTTAAATATATACAACCAAGAATCATTTAGCTTATTATTTTTCGCCTGAACTTTGCATACGAAGTTACTCAATATTATCCTAATACGAACCATATAACTATCTAACATATGCATTCTATTACTCATAACTGTTCAACATAATCAAAATGAGCATCGTCCACAAATTTCAAATATATATATATATATATATATATATATCATGTAACTATCTAACATTTGCATTCTATTACTCATAATTATCCAACATAATCAAAATGATCATCGTCCACAAGTTTCTAATACATCCTATAATAACCTAAAATCATAATATTACCCTAAAATTATCAATCACAATATTAACAATACAGTAAAGTAATAAAAAAAATCAATAAGAACATCTAGCTTAAAAAATTACGCAGAAAAGAAAAATCTAACCACCATAATAAAAAGGCAAGATTCAAAATTTTTATTTTAGAGCCTCTTTTCTTTTATCTATCAGCTCAATAGTGATATCCCAAAAATGTATCCCTAGACTAGACTGATATAAATAAATTAGACCACTTAAATGAATACAACGTGAAAATTTTAAGTTTTATAAGATTCAAACAGTTACTAATTTGAAATAATAACCTGCCGAAAGGGAATTTTGAAAAATAACAATAAAAATACTAACGGCGAAAAGAATTTTACATTTTTTAAATAATGATGAAGCCTCGGCTTCGTACGATTAAGTCCGAGCAATGTCTAAGAGTGCTGAACGCTTTCTACGCCGGTCTTATATACAATTCGCGAAACTCAGGGAACACGGAACAAAGGGGGGAAAAAGGAGGAGAATCAAAGATTATCATACACCGGGAGGGAAATGCGAGTGACAGAACGATCTTCTACTCATTTCTCGAGCCAATTAGAATGTTTGGGTAATTTGTGGGACAGACATCTCTTTTCTTCTCAAGTTCTTTGGAATGTCTTGAGCACATGGTGGCTCCTAGCGGGTGCGGTTCGATTCTTAAGCAAAGCTGGTCAGTTGTATGTGTGGTTGAATTGTGGTCGGTAGTGTTGTCGTCTCTCTCGGTTCAGAGTACAGTGCAACTAGGATGGTGAAATGGGGTGAGTATTTGTTATCGTTGACTTGTTCTCTTTTTACTTGTAGCCAAATGCTACACTTCCAGTAAGGGTTTTTAGAGCATGTTGTGTCATATGTTCCCATTATTTCACTTGATCTGTATATTTTAAGTTCAGAGCATTGTCAAAAGCTAAAAAGAACAATCCGCAAATAGAGACGGAAGTTTAACACTGATTTTCAAAGTAAAAGAAATTCCACAACTAGGTTTTTGGTCTTAAATTTACCCTGGTTACCGACCTAAAAACATTGTTTTATTTGTTGTCCCCCAAGAAAGGCATTCCATAGATGGCAGCAGCTCCCTATATAGGCAATATAGCAAATAATATTGTCAGAGTGTAAATATAAAACATAATTATGTGATTTGATTTATTGAACGAGAGAAGAAAATTCTCCGTTTCAACTCCACCGATTTGCATTTGTCTATTTATGTGATGGATATATCTTAAGCCCGTATCATCACGACACTAGCTAGTACTTGAAATCCAGTGTGCTAGCTAGCACTAGCTAGCACGTCATCATCTAGCGTCGTGTGAATCAGAAAAATTATACTGGTTCTGCCATTTGGTACTGGCTACCATACTAGTTGTTAGGATAGAACATGCGCTATTTTCGTACTAGTTCCAACACTAGTTTGTGTAATTCGACCAATCAATGCCCACTCAGACTATGTGTAGAGTAAATAATAGAAATGGCGCCGACATGGTTTTCGGATGTGATTTTGTTGTTGGCGGGAAATTATTCTAAACATCCTTGTTTATATAATACCTAAATTGCCACAATATGACAATATATTTAATATATATAAATTCTATTTAAAACATGTCATCTAAAAATGACAAACTGTGTTCCAGACTCAATTTTAATCTAAATAAACTTGATAGCATGCCAACCTTGGATTTTTTTTTCTAGAATATAAAGTGTGTGTATGCTTAAAAAAGAACATTTGTGAATCAAGTATACTGTAATTATTATTATTATTATTAGCACCGCGTCTTACTACCCTATATACTGTAATTGGACACCCATGGGCTTAGGGGGCTTCTGACCACATCGTAAATAAATGAATACAGATTTAGGGAGATACCAAACGTTTGTGTCACCCCGAATGTATACTACCTAACCTCCGAATGTATCATATTTAGCATCCTGCGACCATTATTTCATCTTTCAAAACAAGTCCCGTGTCCATATTCTTTTTCTTAGGCTCCCTCTCATATTTTTCAATATCTTTATTATCTTTATTATTAATGCATCTGTTGCACCCGAAATTAATCTCTGAAGTTCCATAAATATTTGCACTAGAACCTAGTACCAAACTAGCAGCGTGTGAATACTCTAGTCCTGTTTCTATTATACTAGCTAGTATACAGATAACTAGTCGCTAGCTAGCACACTTGATTTCTAGTACGAGCTAGTGTCATGTGATACGGGCTTTACTCCTTACTACCCCTAATAGTTTAAATATGGTGATATACCCGACTGGTTGTTAGACGGGACTAACATATAAATATACATATTTGTGACAAATTTCAAGAACACTTTCGGATATTTTAAAATTGAAAACGAGGTGGAAGGTTTGGCTCTGTTATTTACTCTCTCTGATATACATTCCTGGACACATTACATAATAATTAAGGGGGAATTAAGACTCAGCCTGTCGTGATGAAATAACAGCAAATACCATATTTTACTATACAAAGTGTAATAATAAAGAAGTAGTTCTTTTGAAAGGTTTGGACTCTTTATTTTGTTAGTCAAATAACAAAATTATTGTGATCTTTGTAAAAATATTTTATTCTAAAACATACATTTTTGAGGGCCATTAACCGTAACTATTTAATTGTTGTATATAAGTTAATTAATATTTAGTGATGTTTAATTAACTATTTAAATACCAAAATTCCTATCTCCCCTCATTCATAGTTTGACCTACTTTTTTACATCCTGGTTTTGAAGCGGTATTATAACCCCCTCCCTCTTGCCACGTAAAACTGTTATTTGATCTCTCCCCTGTAATTAAATTAAAATTGTTGAAAAATAAATAATATTTGGTACATCCTGGTAATAAAATATTAAATAAATTGTTGTTGAAATATAAAAAAATATTTTTAGGTAATGGGTATTAATCCCCATCTCCCAGGCTTCATTGTACCAGAAGCGAAGGTAGTTTTGAGGGACATGGCAGAGCTAGCTACACCCTTTCCTTAATGGGCCAGGAATCCTAACCAGAACAAACTAACCAACCTTCACGGTGAGGCAAATATTTTTGTCGGCAGAGGATTTGTTGAATACGGAAGCCTGGCCATTAATGAGTGAAAAAAAGGCACAGTAATGAAATGAAAGAGAAACGCAACTTCCTACTGCCGAGCGCAAAACCTTTATATTATCACGTTTTTGTAATTAACATAATATTAGGTGCTTAAAACGACCAATGGTTTCTTTTGAGTATCATGGTAGTAAGTAATCCCAATCAGTACAAAATATACATTTGGTAGTAGGCATGCCCCATGGTAACAACATAAAAAAAAATTGATTTTAGGCTGAAAGTATTGTTAGACTTTGAGGGTGCAGGGAATAGATCTTAAACTAACAAATGGAGGGAGTGTTTCGGGGTCCTCTATGTTTGAAATAATATCATAAACTAAGAGCCACTTTAAGATTTTGGTACTCCCTTTATCCCACGCTCCCGTTCCATCTTCCCCAAAATGTCACAGCCATGATGACGTCATAATTTAAGCAACACTCGCACCAATTTGACAGCCCAAAATGTCTAGACAGGAATAGTCCGGGGGCGTTGTCGCAAACCTGATGATGTCAGAATCCATTTTTGGCTCTAACAAATATTGCTAAATTATTACGTGAAACTAGGCCAGCTTAATGTTGAAACTCTGATTATGATTGATAATCATCTTGCCTGTAATTATTCTCGATACATAGAAACAGCCAAACTGGATATGAAAGTAGGTCAATCATATCAGATATTACACTTTGAAACTGGATTACCTTTCGTAAAGAGATGATTGCCTCACTTGCAGGTAACACCCCCTCTATAAAGAGAAAGTTGTCTCATTTTCAGGTAACACACCCTCCAAAACGGTGGTCATTTCGATTTTAGGTAACACCATTCTAAAAGTGTGAGTAATCTTTCTTGCAGGTAGCATCCCCCAACCAAAATAGATTGATGCCTCTTTTGCCGGAAATATTCCCCTTCTTGAAAATGTGTTTGACTAGCTGGCAGTTAGCACCCTCAAAAAAGATTGGGTTAACATACTTGCAAGTAAATGCCCTCCCCCAAAGTCGTTCCACTAGTAAAAGTATTAAACATTAAGAAATATGACTTAACTCAGCCACTTATGTGGTAATACGAGTATAAACCCGGTTCTAAGATAAAATTGACTCTCGTGGTGAACTATATTTTTACCATTAAAAAAATGCATGTTGCAGATTTATGGGCAGTCATCAACAACGCGGGAATCTTCACGCTAGGGGAAGTAGAGTTTATGCCTTTAGAAGTATTCCATAGGATAAATGAAGTTAACACCATCGGCTCAGTTCGAGTGACGAAGGCTTTTCTATCCCTCATCAGGAAATCCAAAGGGAGATTCGTCTTTACCGCAAGTATCTTAGGTGTGATCTTTATCCAAGGCAATCACAATTAACGTGTCTTTATTTTATCGCATTCATGCTGCAAAGAAAGTATGTTTATATTAAAATAGATAAATGAGATTTTTATCGATATCAACGTCCTATAACACACAAAAACTGAAAAAGGTGTTTTTGGGGAAGCCCCCTGCTTGTTGGTTTGTCTGTGTGTCTACGTGTCAGTATCTCATCCTATAACTGTAAATACTTTATCAATCGGGCTAAATTTTGGTATTTAGGTGTTCCATAAGCTTACTTCTATGAGTTTTGGAAATAGACAACTTTACCTAAAAATAAGATTGTAAAGAAAATGGAATTTTCTTAAAATCGGCTTTAACGATTTTGAATAAAATTTGTATCTACGTAGTTTTAGTATTACGAATAAAATGACAATTTTTCTGAATAATTACTTAGAGGGCACTTAACATAATTGTTCATTTAAAATTTGATCATACCTCTGCAACTCTTAGAGATACGAAATAATTTATAGGTGCAGAAGTATAGAACGATTCATATTAAAAACTTTTAAGGGTAAATATATTTTTATAAATGCAAAAACTTCCAAGACATAGGAAAATGTATTTTTAGCTAAAGGGATGAGAAATTGGAGAATTTATTGTTATTTTCTTTGGTAGAGCGAGATACGCCTTTTTTAAAAATCATTAACTCTATAATAGTGTATATTATTTCATTTATTATCTTTGGTGGAATGGGATGTTCTTATGATGTTTCTGCAACACTGTATATTATTTTGTATCATATTAACTTAATAGCTGTGCGTAAACATCTCAATTTTTAAATATAAGAAAAGGAAAGTCTTTGTGGTGCAGCGTAGAATATTTTTAATAATAATTTATAGATTTATACTTGTTGAAGCTGGTATTGGAAATCATCTACACAATCACACCGACACGGGGATACTGATTATCCTTTTCTCTCAAAATAAGGTCCAATTTTAATGTTAAATCCACAATTCACCATTAGATAAGTAATACATACACAATACACTTCTTCTGAATTCCAACCTCCCTAATTCTTATATAAGCAATATATAAACGGTAAACTTCCTCTGAATTACAACATTTCTCATTACTAACAGTGTTTAACATTATACGTGTGATCCGAACTTGAGGTACGCTGACATGAGAAACCACTAAATAAACCTCCAGAAGATATTTTTTATTTTCTTGCACAATTTTTTATAAAATAAGAACACTTTCCTGCGGTCAATATTGATAGCAATTTACCACACATCAATTAGGTCCATTAACAGTAGAGTTAACTTTCTTCATTTAAAAATGCCATGTTAAGAGTTATGTAACATTTTTATTGTTTCTACATTTTAAACGTTTCTCTTTGGATTTTGAATTGAAATATATTATATTATTACTCCTTGAATTTGAAGTGGATATGTTTCATTGGCCATCAAGTTGTGCAAAAAACAAATTAATACTATATTCAATAGTATATTATATTAATAAAGAATAACATTTGTTCTATTTCAATATTGCATGTCTACATTTATAAAAAAATATGTCTTTGGTTCTTTATCGAATGCGTGGTCTTAAATTAAATGCTACTAGATGAAAAATATTTAGAGAAACCGCCATATTGAAGGGGATACACGTATAAAAAATTATGCATACACGTAGTTTGGTATAGGCTTAAAGATTGTCCCCACCTAATATCGGTAAAAATAGTCCTCTCATTTGACATTTATCATGGAACAAACATACAGATAGTCAGAGAGAAAAAAATACAAATTGTCTAGTTAAATTTGGATTTATCTACGCTAGGTTAATTTGGATTATTTTATAGGTTTTGATAATATTTACCAAAAGGGACAGCAGAGGATAACATGAATTGAAGCATTAATATAATAAATTAAATCCAGCAACTATTTTTAGCTGTGAGATGTTTTCAAACGTCTATATATTTTATACTGATAGTATACACTGATAAAATAAATAGTATTATCACCAATTGTCATAATAACGCACTTAGCTACCACACTTACATTATGACGTCTTTTTCTCAGATTTGGTATAAAGTTATTTTTACATAAGAATATAGATAATATAAAATACTTACCCTTAATTTTATAGGTATTAATGTTATCCTAGGATAATAGTAGACAATACATAACATTTTATATAATTGAGGATAGTTATAGTGGTTTTGAAATTTCTGAATTGTAATTTCTATTAAAAAATGAATTAGGCAGTGGGAAGATCATACAAAAAAACTGCGCATGAAACTTGACAGAGTTTTTTTACTAAGGTTAAGTTTGTTTATATTACTTGTGTTTCTGTTCTAAGGAAGAAAGCTTAAATCTACTGTTTTTATTCAGTGTTCCGTTGGGTTGAAACTAAATTTTAGGGCATAAGGCATTTATTTGACTGTTTTGGTTCCAAGTATTAGTAGGTTACATCCATTTCCAAGGGAAGAAGGCACGTAGGCCACTAAAATAAACGTTGTTCTAGGTCGTATCACAATCCCTGGAGTGGTTCCATACTCGATGTCCAAGCACGCCATCGTGTCTTTTATTGATGGACTCCGTCGGGAAATGAGAAAATGGTCCGTCACTGTCCATGGAATCGAACCTATGGCATACAGGTTGGTATAGTGGCACAGGAACATATTTATGAAGCTACGGAAGCTCATTATTTGCTCAAGTGGTACACAATTTGCACCATAAGGGAAGTATTGCTGTATTTAATTCAAATAACAAAAAATATTAATTTTTGGATTGAGGTATAAATCAGTATATTGTAATTCCCTGTTTTATAAGTTGCTTCTAGTATGATGTTCATCAATATCCTGGCATTATGTTACATCCTGTCTTAAAACGGTGCGTGCAGCCTTGGGCCTTGTTCTCTTATTGTATAAACTAACATCTGCAAGTCGCAGATTGAATGTGGTTTGGAAATATTGACTCTCTTTTTAAAATGATATTTTTCTTGTACCCTCTTCTAGATAAACAAATAATACCACAAATTGTTTTAATATACATCTTTGCAGAAAGACACCTACGGGCCATTTTCTTGACTGAAACAAATAGTTTAACCTGTAGAGGATTTATAAAGTATACGTTTACAAAAAACTACTTTAAGATAAAAATACATATTTTGTGACATGGTAGGATTATTTTTAAATTTATGATTTTAGTTTCAACGTTTTATCTTTAAATTTCACTGAATGAAACGTAAATTCATTAAAATGAGAAATAATATATTGACCTCCCATGACGTCACAAATAGGCAACATCCTTAATTCGAGAAAGCATTTGAAAATATTGATTGCAATCTTGTGTTGGAAACTGTATCTTGTTGTTTCTTAAGGTTAGTACGTGCTTTGAAATATTGTTGGCCAGCTGTTGCCCAACTGTTTCCCCACTGTTTCCTAAATCTTTCCCACCTGTTGGCCAACATGGGAAAAAATTGTTGGCAAACATTAAAGAAACATCGTTTTGCGCCAAAACTACAATGAATAAACATTTTTTCCCATCCAGAGTTCAGTTGAGTGAAAGTTGTCTGTTGAGTAGGATGCTGCTATGGCTTGTGCTTTGTATGGAGTTATTAGATGTTCAAGAAGACAGAGAAGAAGAAAACGGTGGTGGGTTCGTAAAGTGATTCAAAATGGTTGGTACTACGCAAATAATGTTCTGAGAGGACTGAAGCTTGAAGATGGCAGTGGTTTTAGGAACTTTACTCGCATGTCTCCTAAATATTTTGAAGTTGTTTTACAAATGGTAAAAGAAACACAAGAGTTAGATCAGCAATCTCACCTACTAGCCAACGATGATTGTGGTTGGAAAAATTGGCAAGCATTGTTTCTTGTAACCCATTAGAAATGCATCACGGGAAACATGTTTTCCCCACTGAGAAACACAAAGGAAACATGAACAAATATTGCCCAACCGTTTCTGAAACAATTACAAAATGTTGGCAAACAATTTTTCCGGGGAAATGTTTTCTAGTGCGTACTAGGCATTAAAGGTCAAAAACTTATGGAAACAGTTTGAAAAAATATGGACGCATTTTTTGTCACATTGCTTAAACTCATTTAAGCAAATATAGTTTCCCGTCAAATTTCTTTTCAATTTGAAATAATTCTTGTGCTCTGTACAAAACTGCACACATATGCTTTTAAATTTTTTTTAACCTCGTTAGCTATGAGAAATTTCCATCTATTTATGCAAAACATTTGGTCTTTAGACACAATTTTTGTTCTTTTCATATGCCTCATTCCTAAAACATGTATTATATGAAATAGCTCTATCAGCTGAATACTTTTTTACGTTGTCATAACAAACTAGTACGGAACGGAAAAATCAAGATCATGTTTCACAGCTATACGCTCGATGCACCCTGAATGGTAAGTAGAATTACATTGATGGACTACATTATGGTCCAATCTTACAAGCTACGCCATAGTAGAATAATGCATGATAGGATTGCTGTCCCTCATTGTAAGAGAAGTACACATGGAACTCTTGATGATGTAAGATAGCACGAATTTTAAGATTCTAGTGTGGAGAAATATTTAAAAATTACAAATACATACATTTTGTAATGCCAAATTTGAGAGTAGACTACTATGTTATCTATATTATTTTACAAATATAGATATTATCCATCAAAAATGATAATTTAGGATCACATGACTTGATGAAAAAATTTGTTAAAATTATTTTTAGAACATTTTTGAAATGTTAAAAAATTGCGTCCTTCTATCTTAATACTGTTATATTTGAATAATAATCATTAAAACCTTCTACAATTTCAATGATTTTAGTATAAAACCGAGAATAGTTTTACATATGAGCCTCCTAGAAAGAAAATATATCTTTATTTCAATTGTTTGGTATATATTTTAGTATGTTTTAGTAACAATTTCATTTCCGAACTTGTTTCTAGCATTGCTAATTTTATTTTGTGTTATTGTCCTTACTAAGCGTGAAGCTAATCTTTTAAATTTTGAATCGAATTCGAATCTTTGTTTAGTAACTAAAATTGAATCTGGATTTTTGTTTACCAACTCGAATTAAATCCGAATCTTTGCTTACCAACTTATAAATCGAATCCAAAGCTTAAGTAGTGTGAATCTAATCCGAGTTTTTGCTTACTAACTCAGATCAAATCCGAATATTTGCTTACCAACTCAAATCAATTTCGAGTCCTTGCTTGGTAGCTCAAATCTAATCTGAATCTCTACATACTTACTTGAATTAACCCGAAACAAATGTCCTAAAATAAATCTGAATCGAAGAATTCATAGTAAAAATGTGTCTAATTAAATACAAATACACTGTTTTAGTAAAATTCTAGCACCACGTCTTACTACCAGTTAGGGTTTTACGCTTAAATACTAATTATGCTAATTGATTAGGAATTGGAAGAGTTAAATTTATAGGAAGTGTGCCCATATTTGTATAGAGGGAGGGTGGAAAACCATTTAGGAAAACCACCCTCAGTTCACCCGACAGAGATTCGAACCTTGATCTTCTCCCATCTTCGGCAGTTCAGCTCAACATAAAACTAGCGCGTTAGCTAACTACGGCACCAAAGTGGGTTCCTTTTTTAATGGTTCTAGGAATTTGGTCCAATAAAACAAATAGTTATAAAATACAGTTTTTAAATTATAGATACATTTTTAATATTACAAATTTTGAAGGCTATATTTTCAAATAGAATAAACAAATGACCTTTTAAAAACACATTCCAAAATTTGACTTTTAGAATTGAGTTTTCGTTTGAATTTTAAATGATCATGTAATCTATTCTCAATTTGGATTTGAAATTTCTAATACAATTTGAATATAAAAAGTATTAAAAACAGGTTTTTTGAATTGAACACAAAATTTAGGCCTAGTAGGATTCAAAATCATAATTATTAAAAATTTGAATTTTTATATAGGCATAATCATTACTATATTATTATGTTTTTATCTTGTCAGGACTCCAATGGCAAACACGAAACCTTACCAAAATTTCCTGGAACATCAATGGAGTGAGAAATCAGAGGAAGTTCAACAACTCTACGGTGACTCGTATGTGGAAAAATATATGGTAAATTCTAAAATAATGTCCAAGCGATGTTGAGAAAAATAATAGTTTTAGTTCTGTGAACAGTAGACCTCGCTCCCTCCATTTTATTATCGCCACTACAGTCTTACTTTTATAAACTATCTTTAACGGATCGTAAAAGCTATATAATACTTATTTTATAAAACAACTTTTATGGAAATAAAATAATGTAGTTTAATACCTACCGTAGATCCTTGGACCACAAAAGTGGGTTTGTCACAAATGATATAGTAAAATGGGAATTTATGTCTAACTGTGATGTGCAATTGATTCCAGGAAAAAATCAATGCATATGTAAGAACCGATGCGTATCAAAACTTAGAGGAAGTAGTTGATGACCTTGTGGACGCCGCAGTGGGAGCCACTCCTAGGGTAAACATAGTTTACTTTTGGTTTACACCTAAATACTATAAGAATTACTGTTTATTACTTACACAGAATAAGGCACAGGGAATTCGAAAGTTCATTGCCGCACTTACAAAAGTATGTCTTCTTATCTGTCTTGTTCTAGCTCTAGAAAATCAACCTCATTACATCCAATCTCTTTTTCTTTTGAATTAGTTCTATCCAGTCCACCTCATTACATCCAATCTCTTTTTCTTTCGAACTAGTTCTATCTTTACACCCTAACTCTATCTTAAGTTAGTTCTATCCAACCAATTTCTTTACACCCTACACCTGTCTTGATCTAGTTCTATTAAATACACATCATTACACCCTATACTTACTTTAAAGTAGTCTAGCTGCTTTTCCATCAGATAAGGCCCTTCCTTTGATATTGGGACTTTATTACCCAGTGTTAATTCATGCGTATCACAAAACCATGTACAGCAAACCATCATTTCTTAATTAATGACCAAATATCCTTAAACTTTTGCAAGTAGAGTAGAGCTAGCACAATTGGTAGATAAAGCTTGGTTTCCAATTGCTGAAACCACAGCTACTGCCTGGGTTGGTTTTGTAATTGAAAATGGCTTGTTTCTTCAGCTACAGTTGCATTAATTGCAACGCCTGTTGATAAACCAATTGCTACGCATACTGTAAGCACAAACTTCAATAACCCAGTATTAAACAACCTCGAGCTACTAATCAAGTTTTTTAATAAGGAAATGTACCAACACTTTCGTGAAGTGGTGATGGGAGGTCATCTAAGAAAAAGCTCGTTTTCGCTTTCGAGCAAATAGCAAAAACTAAACAGAATAAAAATATAGGTATTAAATAAAATCTTTGTTTGTGACTAGCTCTTAAAGTAATCAATAAATAATCCTTGCTAAAATGTTAAATTTGAGTAAATTTCAGGGTGTACAACCCTCAAAGCAATTTTTAAAATTTATTTAATGTTTTTATTTTAACAATAGCGTAGTATTTGATAACGTTCACATATATCATTTTATGTTTTTTAATGGATTATTCTCAAGCCAAGCAAAATATCTTATCAAATGAGGAATAATCTTTGTGATAAGCAATTCTGCTCAACCTTTATAGAAAGGTGTTTCTTGATAAACACATTTTTTTAGTATTATTTCACTTTTTATTTAGAAAAACTGGGTTTTAGCTAGTTATTTAATGTTTACTCGAAAAAGAAGAAAAAACGAGCTCATCTCCAAAGATAATTTTGAGCTAATTTTTCTATCTTATTCTTATTCCTAAAATTTAAATGCTTAGTTCGGGAACACTCTGTAAATGCATTTTTTACTGATGTAACTTCAAATGTTTCAAGATTTAAAGTTGAAGAATAACTTTTTCTGTGCCTCTTATCAATTTGGGTAAACCATGGTGTTCCAATTTCTCCCGAAAGCTTTTAATTGTTTGGGATGTATTTAAAATCTAGGTACAGTAGCCCTATGGCATCTTTGGTGCTGACTGACAACTCACAGCTGACAGCTGATGGCTTTGAAAAGTTACCAGACCAAATTTTGTATCCCTACGCCGAACCATATGATCTGCAAAAACATGTGCTTAGCAGCTGTCACTTCTGACAGTCAACATTTAGGTATATACCTAAATGTTGATTGTCAGAAGTCAGCTGTGAGCTGTCAGTCAGCACCAAAGAAGCCATGGGGCTACTGTAAGTGAGATTATTTACGAAATGTTGAAGCGTCATGGTTGCCCCTCGTATCAACTTAACTCTTGTTATTATCGAGCAACGATGCTTGGTGCTCTGGTTTGGTGGAGTTTAAGTAGGACTCCGAGTTAAGGCTAGTATTTTTGAAGTTTTATGGCAAATAATTCTTTTCCGACAAAATATATAAAATGTTATATTTATTAAATTCAAAATTGACACCTGGACATGAGAATTGAAACCACTACCTTTGGTTCAGTACGTGAATCCTGGATAGCTAAGTGGGTTGAGTATTCAAGTAATAAGCCAAAGGTCCCGAATTTGGTTTTCATATCTATGTTTTATTTTGAAATCTAAAGAATAAGATATTTAAATGCGGATATAACCGTAAATATCAATTATAAAAAAAATGCGCCATATTATCCATAAACAAAATATTTCTCCAGTAAAATTTAACTTTCTTCACTTAGACATATAAGTCTCGACTGTTGTAGAATATCTGTAAAGGGAGTTCTAGAATTTGAAGAAAACTTTTTAAATTGATTCATAAAGTTGCGCATCAAATGCTAATATGCTCAAGTAAGATGTTGATGAAAACTGTTGAGAGCATCGCGTGTAGAAAATTAAACTCATCCTTCATCTGGAAAAACTTTTGATTCATTATGAAAAAAAAAAAATGCTATCAGAACTCAAAAACAATAACCTTTTCTCTCGTCTACTTCTATCTTGTAGGGCTATTATTGTTTTTGTTTTATTTTAAATTTTGGCTACCATGTAAAATTATAATTTATAAAACTTCAGTAAATACATTTTTTTAATTTTCTGCCATTAAAAGTTCTATTTGGCTATTTGTGGTCTTATTTCGTCAAATAGACAAGGTCAATAAAACAGTTTTATTAATATTCTTTTATTACTAAGAAACTCAAAAATTCAATGGTCAATGGCTTCTATAAAACTGTAAATGGTTGAGAAATTAGAACTTGGTGTTCCAATTTTGGAATGAATTCAATCTAACCTGACCCTTGTATATATTTTGATTCGAATTTTCTAATACAATTCGAATATTTATAGTTTCGAATAAATATTCATATTTTATTCAACAAGTCGATACTTATACATAATTAATTAATCATTTTAACTTTTAATATTAACTTTTGTTTTTCCTCCACTAGAATCATTATGTCCCCGGATTGATAGCACAGATTCAGCCAAAACTTGCATGGCTGCTTGAGGAATCTCTATTGGATTTTTTCGTGGACTTAAAACTGATGCCGTCAGCTACAAACACTACTTTAGGTAGGCCTATTTAAATGTTTTAGACATGACATAAACTGGGGATTTTGTTTATTTTAATATAGTAATGTTGTGAATTGAGAGTGACATAATGAATATACAAATGTGTTTTGATGAATGAGTAAATATTAGTACACAAATGTCGATGGCGCGAATGTCTTGTCAGCATTTCATTTCGAAATCAGACCAAGTTGTGGTTTGAATAGTACTATTTTTCGAGCTAAAAGGGCTGAAACTCACCATCGATTATATGGGGGTTACTCTACCCGTTTTGTGGGTCTACGTGGGTTAGGACGCCGGATTGTTCCGGGGTATATAACCGTATAGGGCCACCTAGAATGTCAGTCAGGCCATTGACTAAGCATTCCTTACTATACTCTGTTTTGTCACTGGCTCCTGAGTAAGTCTTTACAAATCCTTTTTATATCTTTTAGTAACTTCTCTACATCACAACCTGTAGTAGCGCAAAGTAGTGCGATAGAGCCCTAGAAACCAAAGCCGTAATCGATACGGAGCCCACACAGTCATATATCCAGTCACCATCCTTATCCTCGGCCGCCACACATATCCGGACAGGGTAGCCCCACGAGGGGGAAGGTGACAATTATTTTAATTTATACTACAGTTACTATCAGGTTGTTCATAACTTATTGCAAATCAATTCTTGTCAATAATAACAGTTCAACAGTTAAGTTCATTCGATAACGTGTCTGTCAACGAAGCTAAAAGTCTACGGTTCAATTCTCTGCATGGGTGAAACGTTTGTTATTGGTGAAATGTGGGCTACCCATTTTACACTGAGGAATTAACATCCGGGGGGGCTGGTTATTGTATCTGGTCTATATTTAATTTAGTTTATAAGTCATGTGCTAATAATTATAAACAGTCGGTTCAGAAAAAAGATGAAAAAAAAGACAGTTTTGTTTTCAGTGGAAATGTTTCTATTTTTTTATAGTAGCTGCAATTTTATCTCGTATTTTTTTAACCTTTTTTATTCTATCCTGGAGAATTATGACCCTGATGTTATGAGTGGTCCTGAAGTATTAAGCACCCTGCTCAAAAAATTGTGTTTTACAATTCTGTCTGGTACTTTGTATGTCTGTTTGTCTGTAATGAGGCTTTCAGGCAAAATGATTTTATAGATTTCATCCACACTTGATATTTAGATGATTTCTTAGTCCTATATTGAGTACAAATACTGATTTTAATTCTATAGCTATCAACTTCATTGGCCACATGGTCTGAAATGAGTCACTTTCGCAGCGTACTAGACTGCCAATGACAGGAAGAATGGAGTTCGTATACCAGTCGGGTGTACTGAGGGTGGTTTTAAATAAATAGTTTTCTACTCTCTATCTCCACGAAATTATGGGTACACTTCCTATTAGATTACACCTTCCTCATCCCTGGATCACTATCGTAATTAGTATATAAGACTATAACCCGAACGGATAGTAAAACACATTGATAAAAATGATGCTTTTAGGAGAGAGTTAACATTAATTTTGGTTTTATTGGGCCAACAACACCTTAATTTATAAAAACTGTTAAATTGTTAACTATAACAAGTGTTATATTTAATTTCATCTTAAACAATAAACAGTATCATATTATGAAAATTGAAAAATGACACCTGGACACGGGAATCGAACCCGTGTCTCGTGTCCAGGTGCCATTTTTCAATTTTCAGAATATGATATCTAAATGGTGTGATCCTCACTAAAATGCATAAATGATAGCTTTGGCTATTTGATTCATTAATATACAGTATGTAAAGGGCTCGATTAAGAAAAAACATAATATCAAATATTCGTCGTGGGCCTGTGCGAACATTCGAAATTCCAAATCCGAATCCGAATATAATTTGAAATTTTGAACCTTAAAATTTGAATTCTTTTATTAGAATTTAGATTAATCATGGATTCGGATTTGATAGATTTAGCTCAAAAACGAGAATCATATAATTAATAATTACTTAAAAAGTTGATATAATCAGACAGGAGACAAGTTTCTTGGTAGAGTGAATATGGAAATTATCTTTAGTTCCGGGTGGTTGAGGGAACACATGGGGGACAGTTGTTTACGACAGTGAATATATATATATATATATAAATATATAAATATATATATATATAAATATATATATATAAAAAAATATATATATATATAAATATATATATATATAAATATATATATATATATAAATATATATATAAATATATATAAATATATATATATATAAGTAGCTAGATAATATTAATCAACCTTTGGACTTGGATTGGTGGGATCTATATTTGATTTTCACCTTTTGAGATTAATGTTATTGACTACAATGTTTTTTTAATACAAATTAAATGAATCTAAAATGTTCACCATCATTTATAGAAATATTTTAATATTGGATTGGAGTCAGGTAAAATATCCATCATATATTCCATTTTAAATATTATCACAGTAAGTCTAATTTAAAAAAAATTCATATCTTAAACTCTTTTTAAAATTAAATATTCGAAACAATTTTTTAAGCAAGGAAGGGATTCAATTAGGATTCGATTCGGACTAGACTAGAAATTTTTGGTTTAGGCATGAGATTATATTCGGCTTCTATTTGAGTCACTTAGCCAAGATAAGCATTATATTTTAAATTGAAAACTACGGATTGGCATGGGCTTAATTATCCGTTACTCTGCTATGAAAGGGCTTTTGTTCTTAATAAATAATTAAATTCTTGATAATGACTTCTCTTTATCCTAACATCTATGTAATAGACTATTTATGTCACAGGAAATACTTTTTTTCGGAAATATAATAAGGCAAGTTTATGACTTGTCCAACATTTCCGACACGATCAATAGCTTTCTGCATCCCCTCAGACGTTAAACTTATCAACAAAAGTTGCACCATTATTCTAAATGAACTAACACCGATGGAATAGTTTAGTGATCAAAGCTCCTGCCGAAAAGTTTTTATAAACTTGTATTAATTTGGGACAAGAGTTAAACAGACTCAAGATTTTTTGAAAAATGTTTTAATTGTATTGTTTTATTCGGTGAACTATAGAGGGTGTTTCGAAAATCATAGCCCAAACTGCACATATAGTTTTTTGAACCAAAATTACTACAAATGCCCTATATATTTACATCCGGAAAACTATGCTAATACCATTAAATTGTGTTCAAAGTTTCGGCATACAGCGCCGGGAGAGCAAGGCTGTTCAAGCATGCGTGTACAGCAAGTTGCATAGGAATTAGGCGCGCAACACTGCACATGTAATAATGGCAAGCAATTTCTGTGATGTGGGACCGTTAATGAGGGCCTTCAGCGCGTATACCCATTTCTAGATGGACTGGTGTGTTGTTTAGTAAAAATTGTGGTATGTTCTGCTGCCGTGCTCCAATATGTTGAGGTGTGTAGTGCCACGTGCCTAGCTCCTATGCAACTTGCTGTACATGCATGCGTGAACAGCTTTGCTCTCCCGGCGCTGTATGCAGAAATTTTTAACATAATCTATTGGTATTAGAATAGTTTTCTGGATGTAAGTGTACAGAGATTTAGTATTACTTTTGGTTCAATCAAGTTATGTGTTTATTGTGTAGTTTGGGCTTTTAATTTCCAAAAAACCTGTATAATGTATATATAGATGCATGTATGGATAATTGGAAGGATAGATAGATGGATGGATAGATGGATGTTTATATATATATATATGGGGTTGGATGGATAGATTTTGACTGTACCAATTTGATTATAGAATCCTCCTATTAAGTGATTATGTTAACATCGATGACGTAAGAATATATGAATTCAAAAATGTCAGTGTGGCTGTGCCGGAAAATTTTCTATAGTTTTTTTTTCAAAACTTATATTAAAGTATATTATTATCATACATATTGACGTCTGTGGTCTTAGAATAAAGTGCTCACATTAGAACCAATGTTCATGGGTTAAAACCCATCCGAGGTAATTGTCAAAACCATACATTCTTAAATAATGGAAAATATAACTTTGTCTTCCGTTGTGAGCAATTTTTTTTTGATAATGAAGATTTTTTTTAAAATTATGCTATATGATTTATTCACAAAAAAAGACCAGGACAAATCTTTCTACTACAAAATAGATTTAAAATAAGTCTATGAAAGCATATATATAATTATATAAAGTAGGAAGGATGAAAAGTTAATTTTGAAATGCAGTTCAATGTTTTCCAGACGCAAATAGTAGAGTGAGTGTTTATGCTCGTCAATAGAAAGGAGGAAGTGCTATTAGCAGATAAGCTTCTTCTATTTCGTAATGTAGTGTCCTAGTGTGCTACTGCTTCGCTTATTAGTTGCTTCAACTTAAAATCCTACTCGCAAAATAGCTTTGAATTCATCAAACAGACGACAACGCTAATCCCACGGACACTATTAATTTAGTTCTGCTGATTTTAATCCCCATCTCACAATATTACGTTATTTTATTTGTTACGACCTAACTTAGGTTTAAACCCGTTTCGCTGGCTGTATGGACTAAGGCGCTACTCTCGCAATATACTAGACTGCCGAGGACGGGGAGGTCAGGATTAGATCCCAGTCGGGTGCACTGAGGGTGGTTTTCCCAAACTGTATTCCATGCTACCTCCTCGCAAATGTGGGTGAACTTCCTTTAAATTCAACTTTCCTAATTCATTACGCAGCTCACACATAGGCATATTACCCAGACGGGTATTAAGACGCGATGCTAACAGCAAACAAACAAAATATCAAGACCAATGGTTTTGATTTTATAATACTTGGTTAGTGCCAGAAACATCTTAAAATTAATAGTGAAGTTAACTAAAGGTCTATCACCTGGTTAGCACATTTAACGTCCACATTAGCTTCAAATAATTCCGCCATATTTTTATGGCAATTAATATTCAAGTTACGATACAAATTTATCTTTTGACAAACATGTGTGAATATTTTGTATATATTCTCTAAGTTTTAATTTTATTTGCCTTTAATTAAACATGTATTAGCCTATAATATTTACGGATTATTGATTTGTAGCTAACAGGTGATTTTATAACTTTACCATTATTTAATAATACTACTTATCCTACCTTGGAATAATATTTTTATAATTTGACCTATCAGTATTTTACAATTAGTCTAGTATACTTCACATACATGAGAGTTAAAAAAAAATCGATTTATTGAATAAAACCTCCAAAAATTCAATTACCGCCCATAACAACAACAAAAATATTACCCACCTCAGTTTGTTTTTAAATATTATTTTTTCTCACTTGTTCATATGAAACTTATTTTTGTAAGTCCCTGAAAGTATTAGTTACATGTTATAATATAATCTATACTACTTGTATTTTAAATATTTAAATATCTTTTTCTGCAAAATCATGACCATCAAATTTCTCAACATTTTAATCTCATCAACATGCTTAGGTTATAAGATATTTTATAAATTAATATTATTAGTATAGGTTGTTCAGAAACCAATATTTGTTTTGTTGAAAGATTCCTATAAAATAAATATATATTTATCCACTTTAATTGTTGATCGTTGTTTTTGTTCTAGTGAGCAGAACTCTGAAGAAATGGCTATGATCGTGCTTACACTATCGTATTATACCTTGAATATGTTTACAAACTAATACTCAGTGGGCTAGGAAGAATAAAGTACATGAGTGCAGTATACCAACCCACACAATATTATCATTACCCACCCAAATATCTAAGTTTGAACTACCGCCTATCGCTTAACGATAACATATTTTATATGTGCTTTAATGTTCAACCTACTTCAGTAGCGGAATGTTCTAAGCTTTGTGATGCAACTGGTGGTCCACGGACCAAATGCCACCTGCTTACAATGAAAATATGGCCCTCATATTATCCTGAAGAATAATTACTCAAATATAATTATGAATTAAAAAGTAATGATTTCATTTTATTATACATTTATTTAATTAATAAAAATATGTATTAATATATATTTATAGTGGTAAATTATTTGATAAAATCGTGTGTGCTTGCATATTTCATAATTTGTTTTAGGAGATTAATAATTTTTTTTCAGCAAGTGTGGATTACTTGTTAATTGCTTCTTTTCTCATATTTATCCTATTATAGTAATTATCATATATGTTTGTAAAATGAAAAGGTATGAAAACACGTATTTAATCTCTCCGCAAGAAAGTTTTACCATATATTTAGCCAAATAAAAGTCGCTATACGTAAATACGCACTGCTTAGGTGGGGTCCATAAAATTACAGGGGGTTCAGACCCCCTAAACTACATATTTTTACACCCTTGCATATTTAGGTAACATTAATGTTGAAAAGTGTCACGGGAGCTTTGTATGAAAAAAAAAAAGTCTATTTATAAATTTTAAAACATCAGGCTGATTAATATAAAGGGAAGATTATTAAAACTAAGAATAAGGCAATTAAGAATTATAAATGATGTGTCTATTAAGTAGAAACAAAAAAGAATGTAAACAAGACTTTGACATTATTTCATTTATTCTGTTTAATGGATGTAGCAATTTTGGCATTGTTACAAAATATCCCTTTTCCTTTGTGATCTCCAAATTTATATTTACTTGCTGAAGTCAAGTTTAAATTGTATTAAACGCGTGCACCATAAGAAATGGCACAGACACGCGCTAGATTGCGCCCTCTGGTAGAAATACCAGTGACTTGTGAGATTTTGTTCCGGGCGGGCATGGTCCTCCTTTGGTGAAGTAGTAGGCGACCTCGCGATGACCTTTGATGAAAAATATGCCAGACTAAATTATTTGGAAAACCAGTTAGGTTGAAGTGACAAGGTTGAAGTGACAATGTTAAATAGGTGGGGCTAGTATTTAAAATTTTTACAGGTTTATTTGCGTAGAGTTATATTAACATATAAAGAGGCTGTGATTTATTATAATTTACTAAGCCTAAAAGCTTAGTATAGTTAATATATTACATTTATACATTACATATATGTATTCTTATATACACACCTGTAGATAATAGGAGTGTATTTGTTGTTAATAAAACAATACATATTACAGACTATTACAAACTACAAATTAATTTTAAGCTTAGAAATATTTATTATTATTATTATTAATACAAACACTCCAGTCAATGTTTCTCTAAGTGTTTGTGTAGAGTATATAGCTGAAGATGTAAAGTTGTAGATAAATAAATTAATAACACAGAAAGTAAATAACTAATGATAAAATGCCCCGTGGTGTGGAGGTCCGAGCAAATAGATACGAGTCTAGGGGTCCCGGGCTCGATTCCCGGCTAGTACCATGGGTAATTTTACTCGAAAGGAGACTATTCCATCGAGCACCAGGGTTTGGTTAGTTAGGCTTAAGCTAAGTTTAAGAGTTTCCTCGGCTCCACACACTCATATTCAATATCACCCTCAAACTCCCTATCACCATCATACTCCCTATCACCCTCATACTCGCTATCACCCTCATACTCACTATCACCATCATACTCGCTATCACCATCATACTCACTATCACCATCATA
>CABEEJ010005464.1:0-49893 GCA_901482245.1 Timema douglasi | reverse complement strand
TTTGCTTTTGTTATGTAGTTTGGCAGTGTGTAAGTCATGTGTTTATGTAATAAATATGTTTAGAAAGTGCACCCTTAACATTCATTGTAATGAGAAACACGGTGAAACCTCCAGATAAAAGAGATCATTTCCCCTTACCTGTTGTTATAGTCACTGTCATTGCCAGATGTACACGTGCGGCGCTGCCAGATGCAGCAATACACCCCTTATCGTACGCCCACACATCCTGATGCCCCAGTGACACTTATGTGACCGACGTGTCAACACTGTGGTGAACAGCTGTGGCGTTGCAACGTGTCCAGCACCAAAACGTTTGCATTCGGCATATCAACCAGAGAAAATCTATTGATCATTTTACACAAACAGTAGGGCAGATCTGTAAAATAATAAAACCTTTTTAGTTTTGCTATATGTCTCACTACCTGTTCAGGAAAATTGCATTAACTTAATTAATGTTGTGAGAATGAATAAGGTATATTTTAGAGATAGCGTACCTAAATTTGCGTAGAAGGAGTGGGTTATCAATTTAGTAAATAAATATTTAGCCTGGACTCAAACCAGTTCTCCCCATCACTGGCAAACCAAACTAGATGTTGTTGGTATTTAGGTCATTCTACCATTATATTTTTATCGCACAATTTTAACAATTATATAGTTATAAGCTATAAATAGTTATTTAATTAATTCAAATAATTACAATTAATGAATTATACGAAACAAGCATGCTATTTTAACTTTTTTTTGCGTACCATTATTAAGGTAAAGTTGACCCCTTATATCTTGTGACCCGTAATAATTTAAAATCATTGAATCACTATTTATAGTATGTAAAAATTGTGCAATAAAAGATTTATGGCTAAATGACCTTAATATGAGCGTGTACCGATACGAGTCAAATGAACAGTTGAATGTAACACACAATGAAAGTAAAGACTGAGATATCTTTAGCTAAGATTTGGGATATGTATGAAGCTTACATTTTCTGGGACTTCCATTGTGAGATAAGTCAAGTTAAGAATGACTATGATAGTAATACATATGTATTAAGAATATGTTTCATTCTTACTAATAAAACTTATGGTAATAGAATGAGGATGTTGATATTTAAGACAATTTTAACCAAGAATAAGGATGATAAACTATAAGAACAATACGGATAGTTTCCATCCCTCAAACACCATGTGTCGTTCTTAGGTTTTAAAAAAATTTGAAATTGGTTTATTAAGTAGCTCACAGGATTATTTAGCTTATTTATTACCCATATTGATGGTTATGTGGTTTAAGGCATCAAGAGTGCAGTATACATTACTACCGCTGACGGAAAGGTAGAGGATTGCGCCTCAACCTGGGGTTGTAATAAGGGGGGTTCTCCATATTTTCTTTATTATTTTGATTTTCCCAATTCGCACTTAATGTTTATGTGGTGACACTTCTTCCAAGCAAAATTATTTATTCTTGTCTCTTAGATTAATTTGCTAGTAGCCCTTTGGTTGGCTGTATTAATTAAACATGAAAAAGCTCTTTCAGTAGCCCTCTTCACCAAGGAACCCCCTCCCCTACTCCCTTTCCAGGCCAGCACATTCAAACCCCTTCCTAGTCCGGGTATTTGTGGCCGCCATTTGAATGGAGCTACTCTGTTGCGATTTCACGCTTGCTTTCAACAGAATGAAAGGTGGTAACACCGCACATGACTTAACCTAGGTGACCCTCCCTCGCTTCATAGAGCTCTCCATGTGTGAGAGGGGGAGATACAGACTCACGGATAGTATACATTCCCAGCTACCCTGACCCAGCCCTAGCGGAGACATTCAAGAGGGTGAACCACAAGGACAAGGGCATTTTAGAAATTCAGGAATATGCTTGCAAATATTCTGAGAATGAACATACAAAAAACATTTATTAGAACATCTCTATGTCCTAGTTTTTTTTCTTTCGTATGCCATCAGAATTTGTTGGCTAGACACTTCTGGTTTTCTACTTGCAGAGGTGGATATGTAACTGTCTTTGGAGGTTACCGAAGTAATCAGCCCAAGTAAGATAATGTGATGATAATGATTATTATTATTATTATGTGCCACTAGAGATATTAAGCCTAATAACTATCCAGACCATGGCAACCATAGGAAAAATTCCCCTTTCAGGGAGAATACCTATAATACCGCCAAGAATCGAGCCTGGGACATCCATATTAATAGGAAGGTACGCTGACTCCTAGACCTAGAGGCTAGCAGTTTAGTGTTTAATCTGTGTGTTCTCCACGTCTTACCACCCATCCGGGCTATCCGCCTATTTACATTGATTTATTAAAGACGATTAAGGTATAATTAAGAGAAAATGTGCCGATATGTTTATGTAAATGGAAGTCAATATCTTTTAAAAATTAAAACAGAGCCTTTATACACCAGGTTGGGACTCAAACGTTTTCCTATATATCACCGCTAGGCCCAACAATACGATACTGATGCCTTTGTTCATGTGACCATTTGTGCATATATCCACTTAAACCAGCTAACAAAATTTTAGAAAACCAAATATTTAAACACATATATTATTTAGTATACACATTTATAAGTGGATTGTCAATGCCTTATCTCAGTCTGTAGCGTATATTCCCACTAAGATAAGGGTTAATGTCCGAAATATTTATCATTAGTGAATTTTAGGTTACCCACTCTCACAGTGATGAAATAATGGCTAGAAACTGAGTGTTGTGTCTGTTCTAGATTTAAATTAGTTTATAAGTCGTGTGATGAGATAATCAGTCAGTTCAGAAAGTGCAAGTTTGACACATAAACTAATAATAGCCCATTTCCTGGAATTGAAACTACTAGAAAAAAGACTGGATGGGCAAAATATAATAGCGTCCAACTAAACCCCGATTTTCCAAATGAATTTCCATCGCTTTTGCTGTGTACTCAGTGGTTCATCAGTACAATTATTATTTGTCTTCATCACCATGGAAAACACAAAAATCAAAGTCTCAATAGGGATGTAGACAAAGAATTACTGTACTGTGACATTTTATATTTTACTCTAGTCACAAAATGGCTGTTAAGATGGCAGGTATAAACACATCTTTTACCAATATTCTTTGGTTGATGAAATTAATTCCCTATACTGGGGAAATGTTATTCACTTTTATCTTTAATAATCAGTGTTTAATTTTGATTAAATATACGTTTCTTGATTTCATCTGTCCAATCAATCATTTTAAAATCAACCTGAAAAATGAACTAACAAAACTTTAACATAAATTGCAGCATGCGATGCTCCTCAATCCACTAATATATATTAAAAGCAATTTTAACGGCCATCTTGTGACTAGAGTCAAATATAAAGCTGCACAGTATAGTAATCCCCTGCTTACATCACCATATAAATATATGGTTTTATATATATATGGTTTTATATATATATGGTTTTATATATGGTTTTATATATATATGGTTTTATATATATATGGTTTTATATATATATGGTTTTATATATATATATATGTATGTATAAAACGGAAACCTTTGATTAAAAGTAACTGGGTCTTATTTTTAATATAACATCACAAGGCTTATTCCTATTTTAACAAAAATTAAGCACACATCACTGGACAAGCGTAAGAAATTGCCAAGCTCTTTATGTATTTGTTTGCGTCGACTGGGATGTTTAGGTTATAATCGCGACAGTATTTATGTACTGAAGGTAGTTTTTCCTGAATGGTTACTAATTTATCTTCCAACAAATGCGGGTATATTTACTCAAAATTAACGTCCTTCATTACTCCAATAATATAATTAAATGCGAACAGCCCAGCCCGTATGGGCATTAGGGCGTTATTCAGTGAAATATAATTTAGTTTTACACTAGGTCAGTTGAATTATGTCAATTTAAAATCGTTCATCAATAATGTGTGTGTCCTGTATTCCAGCTTAGCCATTATTTTCTTATATAAAATACACGCTTACATTTGAAAACACTTATTAATTGATATTTAAATAACAATACATATAAATATTATTTTCTCGGCACATCACACTGTGACAATATTTTAAATTATTTATATTCTCCGATTGAATATTAATTTTGAGGTCTTGACAAAAAATGGTCTATTCTGTGCTATTTTAAAATAATAGTAAATATTTGAACTGCTCTTTAGTGTTTTAGTATTTGAATTTATTCATTATATCCAGGCTGTTGAATATTTCTGGAACTTTTTGTGCATAATCTTCCTAGGTCGAATTATGGCTATCAGGGAGGGCATGTCAGGGGATTGCGCAACTAAATCCTAATCGGATGGTTGGTGTTCGATCTCAAACATGTTGCTATTTCTATTGGTAAAATAAGAACACAGTAAGAAAGATCTTTTAGAAAATACAGGCATAATTTTCTACGGCCAACATAGATGGTATTTTACTATATGGTTTTATGGGTTTTAATATGCTCCACAGGTAACATGACTTAACGTATAAATCTATGTATTTTCACTCGGCCTTTCAAGGCTTACCAATTTTATTTATCTGGACGAATTCGGGTGCATTTGTTTTTAAATAATTTATTATTTTTATTATGTTTATCTATGCTAGACTATTGAAAGTCAATAATAACATTATAACTATCTTCACACACATTATTTTGGTTAAATCAACATTCAATTTAAACTGTGAGGGACCAAAAACATTATTTTTGTAAACCTTACAAATTCCAGAAATACACCAATTACTCGTATGCTCTTAGAATAACATTAATAATTTAGCGCAGAAAAAACTAAAAAAATCTATCTAATTCATTCCAAAAAAGCACTAAATGCCACTGCCCGTCTAGTAATAATAATTGAATGAGTTGAATCGTTCTTCTTCTCAATCAACTTGTCCTTCATTACAATTTCTATGCGTGTGTATTCAATGTAATGGCTGGAGTGGTTGTCCGTTATGAGAGGGGTAGGGCTATATCTCCCCACCAACCCCTAATACATCACTGACCATTGTGGAGGGGTATGTTGGGGGCTTTAAAGGGGGTTATTAGGTATGGCTGGGGACGAGGGGGAAGGACAACCCGCTTGACAGTTATGCGACTCCCATCAGTAGGAGGAAATGTGTGTCCTCACTATAGTTCGTTATTTGTATGGAATCTAGGCCATATATTTTAACCTCCCCCCCCCCCTCTGTCCTGTCTCTTTGGGCTTTTCAGTTGTATGTTTTTTTAACCCTCGTTGTTGTCATAGGGGTTGTTTTAAAAACGTTTTGTAGATAGTGACATGTACCATAAACTACTTACTGTAATTTTATCTGTGGAAGATATTTTTGAAGTTTGGTTGGGGTTTTCATTTGTTTAGACCTTTCTTTTTTACTTTTTAATATAGCCTACAGGTCTACAGATCATCGAGAAAATATAGTAATTTAAGAAATACCACGTCTCAATACTTAGAATAAAGTGTACATTATATATATTTCCAATCCATATTTTTTATATATATATATAATTATTTTTTGCTTCACATCCTACGAACCAACCAGATTCTACGAATTTAACTACACTAATTGAGTAAGGATAGAAAACTAACATTAAGAGGGAGAGTACCTAATTTTGCCTAGAGGGAGTCTAGAAAACCACTTAGGAAAAAAACCCACCTTCTTAAATCTGTCCTATATTCCAACATTAATCTCACTGTCACCGGAAATAAGATCAAATGGCTTTGACATTTTAACTAAAAAGCCAACCTTTGCGGGTGAAAACATGAACGTTACATTGGTTGCTTAAAATAAAGATCCTTTATTCTTATAGTTATCTGTTGGTAGTAAAGATTCATTGAGATACGTTAGACCTGTTTGAAATTTCAAGACAATAAGAAATATTTCAGTATATTTTACAAATAAAGCCAGGTATTTTAATAAAAATATATAATATTAAGGAATACCTAGATAACAAAACTAACGGATGTAAAGTAAACACAAAATCCTAACTGATTAAGCATATTAACTATCCCACCCATTCATACAGAGTTCAAGATTATTTTTAACCATCAAAATAATT
Organism: Timema douglasi; assembly: GCA_901482245.1. Classification (NCBI taxonomy): domain Eukaryota; kingdom Metazoa; phylum Arthropoda; class Insecta; order Phasmatodea; family Timematidae; genus Timema; species Timema douglasi. The sequence goes on along the minus strand of CABEEJ010005464.1, from coordinate 43,869 downwards.
TTAAAAACTTATATTAATAAACGCAAATAAACAAATAAGATTCCAAAGCGTATTGATACATTACTCCTAGAAAACAACCCTTCTCAACACCACACCTAATTTTACACCACTAAGTAAATGACATCAACCATTGGTACGCCTCCAGTCTACCTTATAGGGAGTCACTCGCAAAATTAATATGTTTTTATCTTAGGAGCGGAGGACACAGGGGCGTTGTGGGGTAGAGGGGTGGAGGAAGTATGGTAATACACGGCTACAAACCTCTTAATATTGGTTCAATTATTCACAGGGAAGTGTGACGGCTATATCTTTAGGTCTGCGTCAAATGCTACACGGGCGCCTACTCAACTGGGCTGGTTAACTCCTAGGAGCGTCCTCCCCCTCTCATTGAATCATTACTGTGGTGCTCAAACTTGAAAGGGGTGAGAGATGTAGATGATTAATTCTGTGATGTTATGGGTGAATAAAATAAACACGTGGAGGGATTCATTGAAACGCAACATTAGCTTTAAGATTTTTTTAACAATAATAATAACGAGAAAATATTTCAAATTTTACTTTATATCGATACTTGGTAAAGAGAGCTATTGTGATTATAGAAAAAATATAACTCTAAATTCTGTAAATGTTGACGTTTAATAACCCACTGAAAGCAAAAATGTGTTTCTTGCGATACCTTCTGTGTATCTGTATTTCAGGTTAACATTATACAAATTGAGCAAAAACTTTGTTTAAAGGGTTTTAATTTAATATGGTTTCTTTGAAGAGATTTCTGAATTAGATATCTAACTCTTAAATTAAAGGTGGATTACTTAAAGGCCAAAAGAGAAAAATTGATCTGATTATAATCGGCTTTAACAATTTTTATTAAAATGCGTTTTTAGGTACTTTTTAAGTTTACAAACAAAATGGCAAATCTCATTTTCCCAGGAAATTGCCTAAAAGTGTATTTATAAATAGATGTATTCAATTTTTATCATACCTCTACAACTCCTTGAGGTACTAGATAACTTATCTTGGCAAAGTTGTAGTAATGTCCAAATTAAATAACGTTTATCAGATATATTAATCTATATATATTTTTATTTTCTCGCTATTCTACAGTTTGAGAAATTTTTGTGATTGTCAAAAATAATTGAAGACGAGATTTTGATGAAGCTCGACGTTTCATGTACCCCCAAATCCGAAGAAATTGTTTATGAATTTCCGTCTGTCTGTTTGTCTGTCTGTATTTCCAACTAGAGCCTAAACTATTTTACCGATCAGGATAAAACTTGGTATCTAAGGTTTTCATTGGGTTGACACAAGGTTTTAAAAAAAAATTGATATCTAACCCTAAATTTAAGGTTAATTTACGCCAGATAAATAAAAGAAAAAGTATATTTTTTCAAAATTTGCTATAACGATTTTGATTAATACTCGTATATAGGCGTAGATTAAGATTATAAATAAACTGGCAATTTTCATTTTCCATTGAACATAACTTTTAGTGTACTTTACAGACGCATAAACTTTCGTATCTACGCAATTATTTGAGATACTAAAAACTTTTCATAGCAAAATTGTAGTACTATTAAAAATAAAAAAAACTTTTATATGAAAGATATTTTTACAAAACCAACTGTTTCTGAGATATTGGCAAATACATTAATACAATTTTGTCAGCTTTAATTGTAAAAATATATTATTAAAGTATTAACGCAATAATTCTCCAATGCCATAAAGCAATTAAATATAAGTAAGTCTCTCAAAAAGTTTATGTTATTTTTCTTTAAAGCTCTAAGAAGAAATATTTGTACAACAATGATTTATCTCTTTCATTTTAGACTCAATAGTCAATACTTATATTTTTTATTGGTCACAATTTATAAATGAGGAATTTAATACCAATGCGATGACATGAAGATGCGCACTCCTAATAAAATGTCGAAAATTTTAACCGGAAGATGAAATTTCAATACGAAGTGCCTTGTGGACCCGACATTGATCTTTTTTATCGGTCCAGACATACAAATGAGTACCTTAATTCTTTAGAAATATAGTTATAAAATTTAAAACCGAGACTCAGAAAATGTTTTACACAATTATAGTGCAATTTATGCTTTGGTTTGCTAGTGTATATTATTTCGTGTCACATATATTACGAGAATAGAGTAAATAGTTTTATTTTTAAACAATAGAGCGAGAAAGTTCGTGTCCAGTTCCGTACAATTAAAAAAAATATTGAAATCTGGCAAATAGGTTATGCTTTCTTCTGAACAGATGTGTTTTTTACTTTAGTATGTTTTTGTAACAGTGTGTATTATTAAATTTATGCTCTTTGGTGTGATATTTCTGCAAAAGTGTAAATTATTTCGTTTCATATATCTTACCAGTTTTGATTAGTTCATAAATATCTCAATTTTTAGTTAAAAGAGCGAAATAATTTGTGAATTTACCGACAAAAATGGCTGATAAATAAACAATGTGATCATAGTGTTTTATTTACTTACAAAAAACATAATTACTAGTAATCAAACATAATATAAGGAAAACCAGCTAGTAGAGAACGATTGTTTTATTTATATCTATATATATGGACACGCTGGTTAGGTAGTCAACTATGTTTGATCTGAAGTTGATGAGGAGGTCTGGGTTTGAATCTCCAGATAATGCGAGTAGATTTATTCTAAATCTTACCTTTATTCATTAAAATTCAGAGAGACTGAGTGGGTATTAGATTAACACGAGATGTGTGGTATAATATTAGTGAAAATGTAGAATTACTGTGTTGATAAACAGATCTGAAATATTTTATGTAATAGTTTATATAGAAATTTAAATCACATATTTTATTAGAAAGGGTAGTTCACACTATAAATATAAAACCCTTTAAATGGATAATTTTATATTGAAATCAGATTGTAATAACTCTTAACTTTTTGTTTTAAGAATTTTCATTTTATAACAATTCTATCTGCTAATTAGACGTAGTTCAATAACTGTATTTGATTTAATTATGCTTGGTATTGTAAACATTTCAAAATATATCTTACAAATATTACAAAACTTGTCTACAACTTGAAAATAAAATAAAATAATGATAATTATAAGCATAATTATTATAGTTAAAATTATAATAGTTATCCTTACAAACACTTTTTACTTTCTCATTGAGTGAAAATATTGTAAATAAAATTGTTTACCTTGAAAATATTATGTATCTTGAAGTTTATTATCTTCTGAATTAAAGAGAATTGTCTCACAACTCTGTTTGTCCCCATGTATTTCTGTCTGTATGGTTATTTTTATGTACCCAGGGATTTAAACGAAACTGTTTAATGGATTTCGTTCAGACTTGATATTTTTATTTTATAAAGTATGGTCATAGCGTGTGGTGAGATTGTGTTATAAATTTAAACTCTAAATTGAATGCTAGTTTTAAATTGAATGGGTTTTTTAATATCTTAGAATTGTTTGAAAATGAATATCAACTTTGTTCAAAATTGGTTTCAGAGAAACAAATTTTGTAGTAAATGACTTATGCTTACTTAACTTACAGTTATATTATTCGGAAGATGTTGATATAAGGGTAGTTCAATGTTGTTATTTTAATTTAAACATTTAAAAACCAATTTAATTAATATTAATTTTTATACTTTTTTAAAAATAGAGTTATTTTAGGGAAAATTATTTCTTTCAATATGATTTTTTGTCAAAATGACTCCAAAAATTTGCCTCTAAATTTATAGTTGAAGAGTTTTTCATATTATTATCAAAATAATGTGTTTTTTCTAATTGAGAAATTATAGTATTCTTATAACCTTTATGAAATTGTTCTTACTACAATATACTAAATCAAAAAGGATTTTATCTTACCATTTACTTTCTTATAATTTTTAATCGCGTTATGGTGTAATCCAAAACAACTAAAACATTAATGTAATGTTTATAAATTACATGATCACCTCTGTTGTTTAGGTGTCATAGTTCATTGCTACTTATCCTGAGGTCCCGAGTTTGATCTCTGGCACTGCCATAATTTTCTCTGAAGTAATGGGTCTGGAACGGGATCAACACAGTCTCGTGTTAACAATTTGAGGAATTACTTGAATAAAACAAGTAGTTCCTCTGTTTTGGATATATAAGATGAACGGCCAGAGGGTTTGTTGTGAGGATCACATTATGTCATATCTCCACAAATGTCTTAATCAATATGTGGCAATCATCCGATCAGTATAGCTGGCTCGCAGAATGCCATGAAGTTTTTGTTCTATACCATACTTTTGATATTAACCACAGAAATTGGAAATACAATTATTGGAGGACGTCACAATCACGACATTCACTATTCGTTTCGAACTAGGAATCAGTGTGTGAAAATTCTTCTAGGCAACTACTTCAACAGTAGATATTTTGAGTATTTAGTCGGGAGGCAACAACGTTCCACAAGGTGCAATGATGGAGCTAGCCAATAAAAAAAAGGAGTGGATTTAACGTTTATATAAAGGTAAAAAGTCCTCAAGCGTGGTCTCGAACGTGGCACAGTGTACTCATATAATTAAGCTTCCTGATTGAAACCTTAAAGTTGAATACAAAGTATTTTACAAAGCAAAACGGATTAAAATAATCACGAGCTCTATTGGGTAATACTATACTTGCTTAAACCGTTAGGGAAGATTTCCTTGATCTATTTACAAGCATTCTTTAGAAGGACAAGCCATTTAAAATTGTCGTTAAGGGCCTTCATTCCAGCATGCCCTATCAGGATATAAGCTTGGAGCTCACCGTAATGGGATTCACACTCACAGATGTATGACAGCTACACACAAAATCCTCCATACAAAATGCTTCACCTGGGCCCTATCCCAATCTTTGTGTGCACACCAGAACTAACTGAGAGTTGTGCAAATATTTACGGTGTCAGAGCTATAAACCATACAATAGTTAAAATATTAGAATACGGTAAATCTATGAGTACGTTAATACAGTACCACGTAAGCTAGCATTTTGGTCACTCGCAAAACTAGTGGTTACAAACCCCACGCGGTGTTAAGTGTCTAGGGACACACATATCCACTAATTGTTTAGAAAAGGATAAGACCACTTCACTTTGTTGCCTAAACTATAACAAATTACAGGAATCGTCCTATACTTGTTGAGGAAGCTTCCAAATGAAATAAGCAAGTGGACAAGCCTGGGAGAGCAAGTGGGTGACGGGGGAGGTGGGGGGGGGGTGTTCAAAGTGTATCAAATCTAAATGCACCACCAAGCCTGATAACACAGCGTTTTATAAAGAAAGACACACCAATAGCAACATAAGATCCCTTATAGAAATGGATGTAGTACGCTGCTGACTTTATCAATCACCCCCAAAGGAGTTGTGAGTAAAACAGTAGCACTGAAGACTAATGAGGCTTCAGATCTAAGGAACCTTCTCCTAATCCTTAAACAAATCAACCTGATGGGGCTTATACTGCATTTTAAAAAAATACCTGGAAAGGTTAAAAAAAATGCTCTTGGGTCATCTGACCACCTCCTTTTGAGTCCCAAGGCCCACCACGCACCACATATAAAAATCCTTTGGCCAACGGTGAATGGAAGGTCCTGGAAGGGACGGCCGAAAGAGAACAGACACGTCCTGGCCCAAGTCTTTATTAAATTAATAATTACAAAGTCACATTCGGGGTTACAATGTCGGGTTCTGGGTGGTCATGTTGAGATTAGTAGCTGGGGCCAGTTCTGCCTCTTGATGTAAGATATCCCACTGACTTGAAAGTTCATCTGCTGGATTTACCTTTGACGGGATCCAGAAGATTGTGATGCCACCATATTGCATTGGTTACAGCACGTGGATATAGGCCCAACGAAAGGTAAAGGAGTCGAGGACTATGCTCAATCCTGAGGACATAACATCTAGGATGGGGATATTTACAGTATCCAGCTTGATGCTTTCTTCTCCTGTTATGCCGTAGATCCAAGATACGCTGAGTATGGCCGCCATCATCTCTGCTCTATTGATGTCAGTCCGTCCGTCAGCATTTGAGCTTAATACTCGTTATTTGATCGTCTACCCACCTCCTACTGAGTCCCAAGGGTCTCCAAGCACCGCCTTTTATACTCTGTTGGCTGATGGTGAGTGTAAGATCCCTGGAGAGACAGCCGAAAGTGGACAGACGTAGCTCACCAAGGCCACGCAAAGAGCCGTTGTGTCATATGCTTAGATGAGCTTGGTGTCCGGTGATCAAAATGATGTTCAAGCTTTCGGAAATGGACTGATCCCAACTTGGAACACCGGCTGTGTGGTTTGCGCCAGGAAATTCAGGACTATGACTGTCTGGTGGGTTCCCCGATGAGCTTGCTGAAGTCCCCGGATGGTGACTGCATGTACACTTTAAGGGCCTTTCTGAGTTTTTCCTTCCTCGGACTGCGATGACATCGTTGAAATTTTTGGAAACTGTCACAAAATGTTTCTGGGATGATAACTAATCAAAGTAAAATCCCAAGGGATGTATTAAAAGTGATGTTCCGGAGCTTTTGTGGTCTTATACAACAACTTAGTTAATTTGTGCAAACAAAGGGGAGAAAGATACGACATCAATCTCTCTTACCTTTTATGAAGCTGATGGCTTATCGGATTTAAACTTAAGGTAACTGGTATTAAGTCATAAATGGTATTTCATATTGGAATTGATTTTCAAATAAACTATTATCATCTCAATAACTTTAATAAAGTGGTAATCTTAATTTGTAGGCGTACAAACTCAGGAGTAAATAAAGTTTGTATTTGTTGGCTGATAACAGGTATCTCAGTGTTTAAATCCTGGTCGGGTAGTTTATCCTAAGTGACTTTACACTCACCCTATAAGCAAATTCAAGTGTATTTTCTATCAATTTGATCTTAATCATTCACACCATATTAGGTTGAACATGTATATGACCTGGATGAATAATAAGACGTGGTGAATAAACATTAAAAAGTACATTGAAAAAACTAACAAAGTTTATATTGAATTAACGTTTGGATTTAATTCAAAAGATAGAAACATATTTGTTGAATATTTTTCTTCATCAGATCTCTGTGGAGAAAGAACCGTACTTCAATAGACGTCATTTAACTCAAATAGTTTCCAATCTCCCAAAAAATTGACTTATAAAATAATGTTTTGACAGGAAGAACAAACAGTATCTTAAAATTATAAACGTTACTAAAACTCTCTAAATGTATTCACACATAAAGTCATGTGATCTTTAGCTGTCACTTTTTATTATTAACATCAATACTGATAAAATAATTATAGCAATATTTAAAATGCTATCAATTTTGATTTCAAATACCTTTTTTTAAAACATATATTCCTACCAGAATACTAAGATTTTTAAAAGAATACTTTTAATCGCTAATCAATTCTCGATATTCCATAGTTTTTTTGCAACACGCATCACTATTTGTCCGGTTTGTACGCATATGTAATAATTTTATCAATGTGTTAAGGATAAGGAAGATTTAATTTAGAGGTAGTGAGAGTGTTTCCGAATTTAAATGTAAAATATATTTTGGAAAAAACACCCTAATTACACTCGACAGGGATTTGAATATTGATCTTCCTGCCAACGGCAGTCTGGTATGTTTTAAGCGTGACGTCTTATTCCACTCGACCATTTGAGTGTGTTTTGATGTTAAGTGTTTTAATTAAAAAATCTCATATCTAATTAAGCATATTATTAATTATATGATATGTCTTGCTCCTTTAGGAATACTGGATACAATCAACATATGCATTTAATCCAAGGGAGAAGTATTTGTAGGATGGATTTAAAATTAAACACAAACATTCTCCTGTACATTTACAATAGGAGTATAAAACAATAGGGGGATAAAACGCCATCACTGCACCCGGCTGGATATAAATCTCAGCCTCTATTCCAAAGTAGACACGCGCATTCTAGCATAAAATTTTGCCTTACCTATATAAAGATACAGAATATCTATAACGTATATTGTGAATACGGCTTAATATGGTCCGAGATATACACTATATTAATGGGGTAGTGATTAGAAAGGCAGGATTTAGAGACAAAGTGCCTGTACTTGTTTGGAGGTAGATTAGGAAATGATTTATTTAAAATGTCAGGCCTCCATCGTGGTTCCGATTCCACGTTTAAATATTGGTCCTCCATTTCATCTCACAATCACCTTACCGTTACACATTAACGTAAGTGGGTACAACCCAAACGGGTAGTAAGACGCAGTGCTAATGAAAATAATAATTTATGTAAAAAAAATCTCAATATATACATACAGGATTTGTACTATGAATTTCCCATCACCAGCAATCAATATCAAACGTGGTTGATACCTTGATATGTGTTCCCACTAATGTAGGTTAAAATATCGAATTATTGTATGGTCTTGTTTTAATACGTATTGTTAGGGACTTAAGTATCTAATATCAGATGATGGTGTGTGAAGTTTCGATTTAAACTTTAAAGAAATTCCAAAGTATTCATCCAGAGATATATTATAACATATTCTTAAAAATTGTAATTTTTCTACCCACTTATAACAGGGTTATTATTTACTAGGTTGCTAGGTTACTAGGTTACAAGGTTATTATTTACTAATTCTAAGAGTAGGTATTGATTGGGAGGCTAACTTTGAATAGGTGTACTAACATTAACATAGAAAAAAATATTACGTATGTTATAAATCTCATGTGGAATACAACCTACATTGCGACCAAACTAGATTTGAACCTCAACCTCTTAGTCACCAGCTATTAAGTACTCGTTCTGAGCCATGTGACCATTGACTTGGTACAGATTAATCACTTGAAAGTTAGTAATCATCTATATATAATTTACTCTATTCAGTTAATATCTTATAGTTTACTTTAGTCAGTTAATATATTGACGCTATTAATATGGGATTTCTGAAATTATAAAAATTTAATTGAAGTCTATAAGAAAATTGAGTTGTAGATCTGCACAAAAATAATAACACATTTAAACTGTCTCTAATATTCACTAAAAACCCTGTTATTTGAACAGTCACTAAAGTTGATATAGCCGACTTTTCCCCCCTGGTATGACGGCTTGGTATGATGACTCAATGATACGAAAATTAAAATACGACATAAATCTCACATTTTATAGTATATATATTGAGACGCAGATATCTCTGACAGGTTAACCAGTTAATTATTACTGTGCCACATATGCATGGACTGTAATGGGGCTCATCTGGATAATTGTGCAGTAGATCTGGGTGAGGTAATCACTCTCTACACACACATGAACTAGACAAATATTTGTTGACCTATTACTAGCACTCAAAACTAATTCATGCAATCTAGTCATCTATGATGAGGCCTAACCGATTGGTTATACCTCACAGAATTAGCTAGAACACAGAATCTATAGAAGGATTTATTTCAATATCGAGAAAACAATTTCTATGTAATTTTCAAATGGCTTATTTTATCATCTGGTCATACTACCCGTTCTGAATATTTACATACGTAGGCCTACAAATTAGGCTAATGTGTAAATGATGTTAAAACTTGAATTTAGAGGGAGTATAACCACAGTTGCATTTAAGAAGAGTGAAAAACCATTTAGGGTACACCAACCTCAGTATACCAGACCTAAATTCGAACCTATATCTACCGACACTGGAAGTCTAGTCTGTTGTGAGACATGACGCCTTAGACCATGTGTCCAACGAAATGTCAGCCTTTATTTTTCATCACCACATCTTAATACCTGTACAGGCTGTGTGCACATTTATTAATTACGCTAAAGATTTAGGGGTAGGAAGGTTGAATGTAGAGGAAGCGTAACTGCATTTACATAGTGGGAGAGTGTAAAACCACCTTCAGTACACTCGACCGGTATTAAAACTTTGATCTCCCTGGATTCAGTAGTCAAGTCTATAGCGAGAGTGATGCTTCAGATAATGTGGCCACAGAAGCAGTTTTGGTATCCGATCCATTGTATAGGTATACTAAACGTTTGTAGATACTCTTCCTGCTACCCATTTGGGATACTTGCCTCGATCATTCTTTTGTGCAAAATATAGGGGAGGTATAATTTAAAGGGAGTAAGCTATACCTGCAATTGCTTGCGAGGATAGTGGGAAAGTTTATAGGAGACAGCACTTTGATATAACCAGTCAATATTCAAACCTCGAATTTACCGTTTGGAAACCATACTTGAGATCTTGACATACTGTCCACGTGACCACCGATTTAACTCGATTTGTGAATGTAGTAGTTTATATGTATATTAAAGCGTTTAGTTTTTAAATTCTGGTTCTGTTGGAAGAGCTGTTTAGAATATTCAAACATACTTCTTTACGTCCAAAAAAGATAACATTTTACCATCCTATTTGTGGTATTATATATGTATTGACAATATTTATCAAAAGTGACATGGCTTGATTTATGAATATTTTAAAATTATTTAAGTTACTTAGGGAACTACAAGATTTTGTTCTTCCTACCAAAATAAGGGTATACGTGATGCTGTCTTAGATATTTATTTGAAAATTACGTGTTGATTTAAATCTGATTTAAAAAGTTAAAAGAATGTTAAAACAGAAGCGGGCCCCGGGCTAAACGCTAAATTAATCTAATCTGGTTTTAAGTTGATGAAGAGGTTTGTTTTTTAATCCCTGCTGAATTCATTTATGATATTATTTATCGATTGTTTCTCGATTTATTTCACCAGAAAAATGCATCTACACTTACTCTTAATTTCTACCTCTTTATTTCCTGTTTTTTTTTTACTTTCTCGCTTTCTTACAGAAAGATAAAGTATTGTGATCGTCAAAAAAGTTGAACTCGGGATGTTGATGATTCTTGATGTTTCATGACCACTCCAATCCGAAAAAGTGTTTTAATGTATTTCCATCTCTCTGTCTGTCTATACCTCCAACTAGGGCCTAAACTATTTTACCGATCTGGCTAAAACTTGGTATCTAGGGTTTACATAAAGTTTCCCCGAGGTGTTTTTGGAATTGGCTATCCAATCCTAAAATTAAGGATGTTTTACCAAAGGACAAAAGAGAAAAAGTCGATTTTCTCTAAATCGGCTAAAACGATTTTCATTAAATTTCATTTATAAACGGTTACAAATATTCCAAACAAAATGTCTATTCTCAATATTTCGGCAAAATGACTTTGAGAGCTCCTGTCAGTTGCGTAAATTATAATTTTCTTTTTATCATATCTCCGAAACTATTAGAGATATGTAATTACTTATTATTACAAATATGTAGATATATTTATAATGAAACATTTTTCTCGAAACATATTTTTATAAAACTTATAACTTTCAAGCTATATATAAATATTGATATTTATTTAGATTTTCTAACACTAAAGGTAAAGTATTGTAACTGTAAAAAAAATTCTAACCTGAAATGTTGATGGATGTCAACGTCTCATGACTCCTCGACCCTAAAATGTGGTATTTGCAATGACGTCTATCTGTTTGTATGTTTAAACTTTATTATTATTATTATTATTAGCACCGCGTCTTACTACCCGTTCGGGTTATACACACTTACGCTAATGTATAATGGTAGGGTGATTTAGTTTAACGTGGAATCCGAACCACGGTGGAGGCCTGGCATTCCCCACATTCACACGATGTCTTGTCAGAGGTGAAGGAAGGGTTTGTTAATCAGATAAATATGTGTCGGGACCGAGGATTGAACCCCGGCCGCCAGCACAGAAGTCTGACACCTTACCCCTAGACCACCAGGTCACCATGTGTAAACTTAAAATTAAGAGTTGTTTAATAAATGGCGTAACGAGAAAAATTCTATCTTCTCAAATTTGGCTTTAACGAATTTGATCAAAGTTCGTATATAGGCGTTGATTAAGATTATAAATAAACTGGCTATTTTCATTTTCCCTTAAAAATGACTTTTAGGTTACTTCACAGAAGCAGAATTTTCCTTATCTCCGCAACTATTCGAGATACTAAATAGTTTATCATAGCAAAACTGTAGTACCATTAAAAATAAAAAACTTGTATATGAAATATTTTTTTATAAGAGCAACACTTTCTGAGATATTGGCAAACATATTAATACAATTTTGTGAGGTTTAATTGTAAAGAGATACTACTTAAATCTTAACGCAATAATTCTCCAATACCATAAAGCAATTAAATATAAGTAAGTCTCTCAAAATGTTTATGGTATATTTTTTTAAAGCTCTTAGATGAAATGTTTGTACAACAATGATTTATCTCCTTCATTTTTGACTTAATAATCAATATTTAAATTTTTTATTGGTCACAATTTATAAATGAGGAATTTAATAGCAATGCGATGACATGAAGATTTGCACTCCTAATAATAATAATAATAATAATAATAATAATAATAATAATAATAATAATAATAATAATAATAATATATATTTAGCACCGCGTCTTACTACCCGTTCAGGTTATACGCTTTAAGTACTAATTACTCTAATGGATTAGGACTTGGGATGGTTGAATTAGAGGAAGTGAACCCACATTTGCGTGGAGGGAGAGTGGTAAACCATTTAGTAAAAAACCCCTCCAGTTCACCCAACCAAGATTAGAACCTCGATCTCCCCGTCCTCAGCAGTCAAGCTTCAACAAGACAAGAGCGTTAGCCAACTACGCCACCGAGGCGGGTTGCCCTCCTAATAAAATGTCGACAGTTTTAACAGGAAGTCGAAATTTTAATACGAAGTGTTCACTCTTTTTGACCCTATATTGATCTTCTTTATTGGTCCCAACATACAAATGAGTACATAAATAATTTAAAAATAAATTATATATTTTAAACCAGGACTATTTTTTTTATTACATAATTATAGTGCAATTTATGATTGGGTTTGCTAGTGTATATTATTTAGTTTCACATATATTACGAGTATTGAGTAAATATCTCCATTTTTAAATTATAGAGTGAGAAAGTCCGTGCGGAGCTCCGTACCATTTATTTGTTTAAATGATGATAGCCTGGTTGAGTATTGATTTGCATTGTTAAAAATATCCTAATTTTTTTACATGGTCTATTTAAAAAAATAACTGGATTTTAAAAGTTATCAAGAAATACCTTTTACCTAGAGCGGATAGAATATATAGAAATCTAATGGTAAAACTTAACCATTCATAACTTAAATTTGCCTTTTATAGTAAAGTATGACTCATATTGGCTTTAAATTGTGTTATATTTTGTCATTAAACAAAGATGGTCCTGTTGAATATTTTACTTTTTAAAACAACTTAAGAAATTCATTCTATTGATTTTTAATTAATTCAAAATAAATAATATAAGTTTATCTTGAAGTAATTTATGAATATTATTTCACCGTCATCCATTTCAATACGACACATCTAAATAAAGGAAAAATAAAATAACATTTTGCAATCTGATTGGTCCTACTTATCATGAGTTTATTGAAACTATGCCATTTTAAAAGTTATCACACTCATTTATTTTACATTTATAAGGAATGAAACTTAATGTTACATTCTGAATGAACTTGATATTTATGCAAACAACTTTAAGTCAAAATAAGTACAATCAATAAAAGGTTAAATGAGATAATAATAATAATAATAATTTATAGCAACTATCACAATTATTGTGGGTAAATTAAGAATGTATTCCTTATACTTGTAATCTTAAGTATCTCCATACCACATTCAAAAATTAATATTATTAACACTAATTTGTTTATTTTAATTATCTATATTTAATATTTATATAATATTTAATAGTATTAAGTTCTGAAATTTGATATATCCTTAGCTTTTATTTTATTAAAAAACAGTTATTTTAAATATTTTTTTCATTTAGTAACTAGATATTTGGATTTATCTACTTAAACCGTTTCTGTTCTGAGCGCCACTTATAAGCCAGTATTTAGCCGGTTTGTGTTTGTAACGCGTCTTGTCAACTTGCGCCTCCGTAGCCCCTTGATTTATATGCAATTCAGCCTACTCATGTGTCACCTGATTTGCATCGAGCGTCTCGGCTGCACAGTCGTCATTGTTTGTGCAATCAGTCACAGATCCAACATAGACGGTGCCTGTGTACGTCATCGTCTCATCCTAGTTCAGAAATCAGAGGGAGTCCTTGTTCAAGCTCCCATGGGCAGATTAATTAGGATAACCTATCTGGTTGTCAGTAGCTGTCGGCGCGACGGAGAATGGCTGTGTTCAGAAAAGAGAGTGTCTGGGGTTGATGCTTTTAAATTAATTTTCGTTAAAGGTTAGAGGGTGTCATTTAACATTCTGACAAGTCTAAATGGATGAAGGAGGTCACCTACCAAAACATCTAGACTAATTGGGGCCGTTTAGAATCCTAGCATTTTTAGGGTGTGGTTTGTCTTTTAAGACCAATATCACTGATAAAATGAAGGGAAAAGATGTCAACATGTTTTTTTTTACAATTTAAGACGACTTTGAAATGAAAATAGTAATTTTTTTTCTAAATCCTTATTCTTCTCTCTTTAAAATGAAATTCCATATGTAATACTTTCAATTTCAAACTACTTATTTTTAATTTTAGAATATTTAACCAATTAATTGAAATACTATTTTTTCTTTAATATAATTATGTTATATTTCTTATAATAAATTACTAAAACATAAAATGGTGCTTTTATTGGGTAACGAGAATCTAATTGGCTTAATAATCCAATTGTTTAAAACAATATAAATCTCTCAATTCAAAATAAAATAAACAATTGATATTTTCGTTTTCTTTGTTTTTATGACATATCTTATAGTTAGTTGTATGTGAATTTAATAGTTATAAGAAGTATTTGGCCTTGGAGCAGTCGCGCCTCTGCTGCAACCTAATGTGTTCATGCATTTGTGTATTTTAATTCCATATTTTGGTGTGTTATTTTTTTCAAAATTTATGCTTAGAAAACAATATTTGGCCTAATATGAAAATATAGTTATTTATTTTTTAAAGAAATACGCATTACAAAATAGCTTAGTGTATTTTTGACAGAAAAAAAAGCAACAATCTTGAATGTACAATTTTGGTAGGCTTAATTTTTAATTTATTTAACTAAGGATTTTTTAAAAGTTTTTTTAAAATATAATTCTAAAACTTTTATTCCAGATGAAAATATATAATTTAAAGTAATTTAACCCTTTAAGGAAAAGTTATATGACTTAAAAAAGCACTCAAATAAAGCGATCAATATAACAAAGTTTTATTTTAATCAACATAAAAAAGTAGGCAATATTATTAAAATCATAATAACAATACAATGATAATTAGAATATAGCCTTATACAAAAGTTATAGTTTATTTTAGTTTAAATACATAAAATTATAATAAAAATATTCTTTAATATATTTTGTAATTGGTTGCCGCCTTTTCTCACAAGGGCAGCAGCTTCAAACTTAAAAACACTCTTCGGATGTAAGCTTCCCATGATTCCCACAAATATTTTTCAGCACAAACGATAGGCATGGTAGGTCTTGTTTCCTGAATTTTCTGAACATTTTTCACAACGTTTGCGTTTTCTTGGAATTTCTGCGGCAGCTGCTACTTCTAGGATGTGTGGGTAGCGTTCTTGCCTGGAAGATGCATGACAATGGTGTGTTGCCGCTTGCATTTAGTAACAAAAGATTCCATCTTCTTTTTGTTTATCCTTTACTAAATATAATCTAGAAAAATAATTTTCAAAACTAAAACAAATAAAATTTGCACTAACACAAACAGTAGCGTGGTCTCAGGATGGCCCAAGAGACTTTGTTCTCAACAACTGCTAAGAGAAAACTGAGCAGTAACCACGCCTTTATTTGGTTTAGAGGAAGCTAGGAAGCTACACGAAGGGAAGGCTACCAAATATGTTTGGTGGAGGAGGTAGAGAGGTATACCGATTATGTTGGATCATGGTGACCCTGCGTGACCATTCCATGGTTAAAATAATATGTTTGAATATGAGTAACAACTATAATAATAATAACAGGGTTGTACTAAAGGATAATAAAAATATTGCAAAGTCAAAATTTATTATTATCTTATCAAGTTCAAAACAAAATAGTGTTACTCAGGTATTTTGTCACCTTTCAGCTCCTACTCTGAAACTCTTTCATAACATAAAACATATTCCAGAGTATTGTAAGCTGTATGTAATTTGATAAACCCCTTTCCAGGAATAGAAATTACTATAAAATGGCTCAATCAATTTGGACAAACAAATACTCATTTTAAAGTTAGGAGTCTAGGTTAAATTATTTTCATCCAACGAAAATCCAATTTACCTGGAAAACTGGTTTTACTATGTATACCTAGCGAAATAAGCTATTATTGTAGAGGCTTAGGCAAACGATTTCTTTTATCTATTCACAACGGGCCGGTCTTACCGCTCAATATTGCTATCGGGAGTTTAAAACTAGCGACTAGATAAATGTTATTAGCCACTTTAAAATTTTACTTGTATTATTAACTGAATTTATCTTCTGGATAGCTACCTATAGTATAAATATATTTTTATGCAGAAAACATAAAGTTGGCATTGTTTTTACTAGTGTGCGCATGCGTATAAACCCTGCTGCTACCACTATAACCTAAATAATGGCTACACCGCTCAACATATTGGTGGCTAAACAAGTGCAAGGAATCAAATGGCGTCACGTGGGCGCAGAAGCTAGGCTGTCTTGCAAGTATTAATTTCGTTGTCTACCAAAATGTGGTCAATAGTTTGGTACAACATTTATAAAATTTCATCTATTGTACTCATTTAAATAGTTTGTTATAATATAATTATTACTCTACAAAGAGCTTTTCAGTTTTTATAAAAGTGTGAATTAAATGTTTTAACGTTATATTTAGTTAGAGATTGGGCTTGTGCCTACTAAACTAAAACATTCTGATGAGCAAAGCCTTTTGAAAAATAAACGCGTTAACTATGGCAACGACGATTTTAACTTTCAAATAAAAATTATTAGATGATTAACCTCCCGATAAAAATGTTATGAATAAATACATTTTATCTGACAGATAAATACATTTTATCTGACAGATAAATGCTATCTGGCAGTCATAAGACGCACTTTTACCTTATCGACCAGAGAAAAATATTTATCGTCCAGATTAATATTTATCCCGCAGTCATAAGACCGGCCCTAAATAAAATACAACAAATAAGATTTATTGAACTTGACGTATTGATAGAGTAATGGCAGGCATAAAGGCAATATTTAAAGATATTTCAAATAGGCTATAGCACTTCTGGATGATGGCTCATTTGTCTATATATAAGACCCAAATGAAGCTATAAAAATTTAATTTGAATTCAAATTCATAAAACTGTGCTAGTTTCTATAAAAACTTTAGATTTTGAAGTGTATGACGTTATTTGTTGTTTCAACAATGAAACTATGGTTAAATGTTTGGGTCAAAGAAAAATAGAAATACCCCAGAGATTTTGTGCTAATAGGATAACAAATCTATTCACTGAACAAATCAAATCAAATGAATGCAATGCATAAAATATGTCCAGTAAATAAAAAGGTAGATAATAACTGTGAAATCATTGTTCTTACGTATATTAAAAAAATATCTGTATTAATTTTTGCCACTTACCGTACTTATCATAAAATAGAACCACTTTTTACACAACCATTTTAGTAATAAATTAGCCCACAAAAAAGTTTATGCTTTAATTTTTATGATCAAAAAAAGCATTACTAGAATTATTTTATGGTTATTAATATTCTTCCTAAAAATAATCTAAAAAAATATTATCAGTAGAAATGTAAGAATTTATAAATATTTCAAATATAACGCATATTATAAACACAATTGGTTCTTGAGTAAATAGGTCATCAACTTAAGAAATAAACAATTCTCACGCCCCTTAAGCTTTATAATTAATTCGTACATTTTTGTATGACAATGCAAAATAAGTTTATTTTCATCAGCGTTTTATACGTAATGGTGCAGTTTTGAAAACAATACATATTGCCAGAAACATAAATCGAGTAACCCTCGAACAAATAATACCCATTTTTAAACATGATCCCAAAAATAGTACAAAAATAAATTAGGCTTTAGTAGTTTCAAAGCTTCAGAGCTGCCATTCGCATAGGAACTACTGGGAACCATACAAACTGTTAAAACAGACGTTAAAATATTAGGAATGATAATATCTTGTTCAAGTGGCATACACTAGTCGGATAAAATGGTATACAATCTTAATTACAGGAGGAAAAATTGATTGTCAACCAACTGGTTGACGATCTCATGCATAGATGGGAAAAGTAATTGACAGTTAACTGGTCAACAAGATGTAAACACATATTTGGAAGTTTAGGTGGATCAAGTGATCATAACGACTTGTACAAACTAGTCGACAAGCACATACAAAAATGCATAGGAGGAAATAGCTATAGACACCCAACTGGTCGACACGAGAGGACCAAATGGTAGACGAAAGTAGAAATGTATCCAGTCATGAATAGGCCAGGTGAGAGACCAATTAATACGTTGCGATTAAAGTGTTCGACAACGAAGATGTAAATGTGAAATAACATATAGAATCTATCAATAATAGTGTTTTGTAATATAATTTATAAATTTACTGTACAACTGAATCGGTGCTCACATTGTCAAATGCGTTACTCTCGCAATATAATGGATTGTTAGCGATTGGGATATCGAGATTTGAGTCCCAGTAAAATGAACTAATTGTTTTCCCCAAAAAAAATTCACTCTCTATCTACGCCAAAGGTTCTAAATTTCTTCTAAATCATAGTTTCCTCGTTCATACATATATGTGTATAGATTAAACGGGTAGTGAGAAGCGACAGAAAAAATTACTAGTTCAATTGATTGTAAGTATCTTTAGTAACTGATGAAGCTCGTTCACAGGAATGTAACAAAATAAATAGTTGAAAAAGAACCCCGGAAAACTGGAATCAAACCCGGGACTTTTATCTAAGCAAGAACTTTATTGGCACTGTTTTAACTTGTCGGTAACATGGTTCACTCTTAACTGGCTCTATCCCGACCTTTGTCAACCAGTTTCACCGAGTTGGCTATGTATGAGTTTGTCAATCAGATGGGCGAGGTCATGTCCCTTGAACCATTTTGCCTTTAACGTTATTGTTTTTATTAATTTGACAAGTTGGCTATACATAACGTGGTCCTAATCGTTAACCACTTTGTTAATGTTGTTCCTGCGGGTCGATCACATGCCTGTCCACGTCTGGTCCTCTCATGTTTACTAGTTTTACTAAACCCGAAATAAGGTAGGGGAGGGCGGCACACTTAACACACTTTGGGAATATTTAGTCCAAAAGAAAACTATTAGTAGAACTATATAATAGGGCGAGGAAGTTAATGTGGCATGTTTAACAATAATTATTCATCGTTTGATTTACATTTATTAACTAACTTTTAACTTATTCTACTACCTATTTTACAGACCCAATTTATTAAGGGCTTAATATAAGTGTTAATGTAGTAATGGTGTTGATTTTGAGAGTACTTTCATACGAATTAAAGGGTATAAAATAGAAAATAAAGAGATTCGTCACTTCCGGGTAATCGTTTTATGAAATTTAACGAGATTTGAACCTTGACCTCTATGGTAATTCAGTCTCCAGTGAGTCTGGAACCTTGGAATGTTTGTCCACTGGTGAAAGCAACACAGTATTATGGTATATGCACACAACTGACGGACTATTTTGACCTACAATAGGATATTAGTATAAACTACAATAGGATACTTTAAACTAAATATATCGCTTAAGTGCAATAAGTTTTAATGGCAGGCTGATCCCAATAATGAATACTGAATTAATCTAGACACTTAATTAGAAAAAACTTGTTTACGCATGTGTCCATTAGGGCTAGCCCAAATACTTACACTTATGAGGTAGGGATGAGCATGTTAGAATTAAGAATAAATTCACAATGATTTCTTTGGTGGCCAAATTGTAAAATATTCAAGAAAAAACTCAGTATACTAAGCTGGAACTAGGGCAAAATCCCCTTCAGTGGAAAATGAGGTTAGATGATCATAGAACTTGAGTCATTTGATGTATATAAGTGTTGCATTTTGTATTATTCACTAGATTAAAACGAAACTGATGTATGCAGGATATTTGTTATATTTACACTTTTATTGTTTCTACTTTGAAAAATGTTTAGCATCAACTCCATTTTATTAAAAATATTTATGACTTTTGGTGCTAACTTATATAGTGTGCTTTCCAAGTTAATCACAATTTTTGGCGTGGCATATGTCCTTAAATCTACTTAATTTATTCAATTCTGATATCAATAAAATCATCTTTTTCCTAAGCCACCCCTCTAGCTACTCTAATGTAATATTCTATGAATGCCTTACTATAAATTTTAACATTACTTTTGTGTTACTTTACTTTCTTGAAAATCACAAAGATTTTGATATTCATATTTTGTAAAATGTGACAGTTTTGGCTCATTTCCAATAAGAGCCAATGGGGCCGGAGGCGGTGAGGAGGAGTTAAGAAGAATAGAAAACCAAGATATAAGGAAAACAAAAAGTTTTACAATTTTCACTTAATATATGCCACGTAAAAAGTCTGGTGAGCAAAACTTGCCGACATTTCGGAGGAATATTCTAAAGAAAAACGAGGACTGGAGTAATATAAAGAAAACTAACTAGAATTATCACATCCGGGGCAGTTTTTCCTTTAGCTTTTCCAGCTACAAATGAAAAACAAAATTGCACAGCAGTAACTGTGGCTTTATCTTTTTCTTTTCCCCTCCAAGAGCTATTACAACTACATACTATTCAAATTTATTAGATTTCGTCAAGCTACTAAAAGTTTTCAAACACTGATTGTAAGAAAAATGCATATGCTTTTAAGCCATTAGGCTACATGAGTTTTTGTTCATTGTGAATGTAATAACATTAATATGTATATGCCTAATTTAAACAAGGCAGCCCAAGATGAATTTTGTGCCCAAGCGTGATTGCTTTTTGGCGTCCCCTATGTAACCGGTGGATAATATAGTACATTTGCCAAAGGAGTTGCTATAACTGATAGCTATTAAAAGCTACCATATCTACTCTCATGTATCCACTCAACAAACCAAATGATCTGCAAGACCATAATATATTGATTTGTTGTCCATTTTGGCAGTCAAAACGTTGGAAAAAACTATTTATTTTTAATTTTGTATTTCTTTTGGCAATTCTTTAAATCTTCTGACAGCTGTCAGCTACCACATTTCCCAAGGTGATTGTACTTTTAGAATTTTTTTAAAATAATTTCCAAACCTAACATTATTTTGTAGACAATGCTATCTTCCATTGTTTATTATTAGTTTAACAAACACGTTGACAATATAAATGGTACGTTATAATTGCATAAACATGCCGTTTTTGGGTGCTATTTTTTAAGATGGCAAATTAAAAATATCCTTTTGAGAATGGCCCTAAATTCTAATTTACGTGCCATAAAATATACTAATATGTAAAATTTCATGTTAGTATCAAAAAGTGAACGATTTTAACTACACTATTACGCCTTGTTTGTGTTAATTTTGGAGTTTATAGGTTTGGAGCGTGTATGTTTTGGGATTATTAGGATAGGTTTAGGTCTTTTTGGTGCCCTCTAGAGGCGGTGCCCCAGACAGCCACCCAGTTCACACGGCCCCTAAGCCACCCTTTATAGTTATAGTTCTTATTTATCAGCTCTTGCTATTAACACAAGGAAACATACTATAATAGATTAACGTTGAGAAATTCCATCTGAATTTAAATAGAAAGAAAGGAAAGGATTAATAAACATGGAGTGGGGGATTGATAGAAAGTGTGATAAAGTTATGAATGTTATATTTGAATTAATACGATTTTTCCTAACCCAAGGTTATAATATAAGCAAAAGTTTTTCTTACATAGACTTGTCTCTTAGATCTTAGTTTAAAGGGCTTGGTTTTATTTATCTTTTATACCGTTTACTTTATCTTGACCCCTCGAAGAGATAAGTATTGTGACTTTACAAAAAATCGGAATCGGGATTTTAATAAATGACGACGTTTCATGTTCCCCTGAAACCGAAAAAGGTTTTTTTTTCAATGCTGTCTGTATCTCGGACAAGAGCGAAACTATTTTACTGATCAGGCTGAAACCTAATATCTAAGGTTTTAATAGGGTTACCATGAATAGTTCTTAGAATTAGATATCTAACCATAAATTTAAGAATAATTTGAAAATCAAAAAGAGAAAAAAAATTGATTTTATCGAAATTCGCTTTATCAAGGTTGATAAAAATTTAAACCTAGCCATTAGAAAAATAATAATAGTTCTCATTTTGCCATGAAGATTACTTTAATGTTAGGCTTACTTTATATTAGCGTAAATTTCCATATTTGTACTATATCCTCACACCTATTGAGACCTAAAATATCTTATTATTGTAAAGCTATAACAATATTCAAATTAGATTAAAAATATACTAATTATAAAAAACTTTTATTCTAAATTTTCTATTATAAAACCAATAGTTTCTAGGTAATAGATAAATATTTATATATTTTTATTGGGGTCTTTGAAATAAAGGATTGATAGTTTATTCACTTTGTTGAATAGAAAGGTTCCTCTTTCTCCAATGTCTCTGAAAATGTGTATATTATTTAAACTATTCTCTTTTAGTGGAGTGTTTTTGAAACAATGTAACATACATTTTTTTTTCATTTCACTAATCTTACGAGGTTTTAGTACATGTGTCTGTCTTAAAATAAAATAGAGATAAGATCTGTGCGCAGTACTGTACCATTTAAGTTATCTGTTCAACACAAGAGCTATCAATTACTTATTCTAAGATATATGAATTATATAAATAGCTTAGAGTAATATGAAACATGTCATTTACGCTAATGTAGCTAAAATTTATTTAAAGTATAAACCAAATTCTTAATCCTTACTGCTTAAGTTAATATTTTGAATTCACTATTTTATAAGGTGTAATTTTAAAAATACATTAATAACTAAATTACGGGAAAGATGAATTTTAATTAATATAATAGTAAATCAATTTAATTAAAAAACTTAAACATTTAATAATGAAATTATTAAAATTAAGATAGACTAGAAGGGAACAACAAATACTAGGTTTTATGACACACTCAAAAAAACGTAAAATAAGCAGACTAGCACATATGGCAAAGATACAATTAATGTTTTTTTTTGGGTAAAATGTTTATAAAATTTCACATTTCTAAAATTTTGTTTCATAACTTTAAACGCAGTTATTTGGTTCCGTGGGTTTCAGAACAATAGTCAGACATTTTACTATCCTATACTTAACATACGTGGGGATATATCTGAATGTGTTATAAATCTCAAGCAATAATAAACATTGCCCGATATTGTAACTTCATTTAACTTCGTTTCATTTAAGAAAGGACAAGGCAGTTCCTCATTTTGCAGATTTCAAACGGACCTGTTAGCTCATCGAATTTTCAAATGTAGATAGGCTCCCTTAGGGCCAGTTTCATAGTCAAATTTAGTACGCCTCGAGTGCGGTGCTACACTAAGTTCATGACGACACCTACCTAAACTCGAATGGAATGGGCCAGTTTCCTATGCGAGAACGGCCCATTCCATTCGAGTTTAGGTAGGTGTCGTCATGTACTTAGTGTAGCGCCGTACTTGAGGCGTACTAAATTTGACTATGAAACTGGCCCTTAGTATTGCACCTCTAGTCACATAGACAAGTATTAAACTAGGAACAGAACAAAGTATACAGTATGTCATCTATTTATACAATCGTCTGTGATGATTATAATATCTCTATTATTAATAGCATTATGTTTTATGTATTTTGACATGTCGGCTTTCTTGTCTAAGTTGAGTCCTCGATCATGTCCTATTAGTAGTTTCCTTTTTTAAATCTTCAGAATTCATCTGAATTCCTTGTTTGAGGTCATCAATCAGTGTCAATCGATGTTTGGATAGAATTCAGCTCATTTCCAATTGGTATTTTATGTAATAATTAAATAAAACATTTCTTCTTATAATGTGGCCCAATCAGTAGGCCTTACTTCGTAGAATCACCTGCTAAGAGTTTATAATTTCATTGACTTATCTAATAATTTCTTCACTATTGACTCACTTTATGCTCATGCGTATCTAATTTATTATAAGATACCGAAAACTAACTTACATTAATACATCATCATTAAGCTTAGGTTAATCTGGTGAAGGTATGCATTGTAATCAAAGAAGATAATATGAAAGCACATTTGGTTCTGTTCTTTTTGTTTAGTATTGGTGCAAATTTAGATACACAATATTCAGTATACCTGCAGACTACCATATCAAACTTTTCCTAAAAAAATTATTGGAAGTGTGTTCACTAGTAGTCTTATGGCATCCAAGACCTAGTGATTACTTTTTATTTATTTAAGGTATTATATCATCGCATCAATCAAAAGGTATTGGTGAGCCAGAAGATCGAATCAAGCAAATTCTTAAAAGATGTATCAACTTGCCTTACGTTTATCAGTGGGAAACAAATCTCTTTGTCTAAACAAGTGTAGTTGAAATGTGTGACCATACGTATAAATATGAATGGAAGGGTGATTACGTGTGTCGAAAATCTGTGACCATTGTAGAAAAGTATGAAGAGAAGGGTGATGACGTGTTTTTATTGACTAAATGGATTCGAATAAGTGTTAGGCATATTAAAATCTTACGTCGCTTTATCATAAATATAACAGGTTATATGTATATATAAGTACAAGGGTAATTTGACGTGAAATTAAAGTAATTTAATCAAAGGACTTAAAATCGTTTAACTTAAGAACAGACACAGTACCCTGCTATTTTTAGGTTTATTTTATTTACTATTGTAAAAGCGAAAGGCACCATTTAAAAAATAAACGTATTTTTTGGTCATGGTGAGAATTGAATTCTTAGCAGACACAATCCTTACTGTGTGAGCTATTTGTTAGACACATGGACTAAATATCATGTTCGTCTAGTATAGTAGAGTATAGTATAGCCTAATATAGTATAGTCTAGTATAGTTTACTAGTAGTGAAGAATTCAAGACTCACATCTCTGCTGAATCTATTCAGGTTTTCTTTCCCCCAAGTTTATTTTCTCTTTTCTGAAATGTTAGTGTTGGTACATTTCCTAAAAATTCTACCAGCCCTATCCCTACTGATAATTAAAAGCGTATGGTCAAACCTAGTAATATTATATGATCCAAAAAAAATAGCTATGGTTTCGGTCAATAGGGTGTATACTGTTAAAGGATTATTACGGATGTTAACATATCGACATAAAAAAAACTACTCTTACATATCTCGTAGCTTTGGGATTACATGTTCTACATCTAGTGATAGAAACCAGTGTAAGACTTGATTCATTTTTCAAACAACTTTTTTTTTTTCATATGAATATGAGTAAACTCAGAAAAGCGGGTAAAAGCCCCCAAACGAACAAATGAACGTACGTTCTATAACGGATAAAAGGAAGTCAGAAAACCACAAACAAAAAGATGGATTGTCGTAATTGGATAAGTTGTGACTGGTTCGGAACTCAGTCGGATGTGGAAGAGTCAGTGGAAGGGGAAATGGATGTGGGAGGGGGGTGCCGTAAATCTGACAGCCCAGCGAAGATGATACGAGTGGTAAGGGAAGGTGAAGGGAAAGGAGAAAGGGTGTACTAGTGTAATCAGGAAAAGGAAATAAATCACATGCACAAAACCTAACATGACTTAAATTAAAATTCGTTCGGGCGAAGGACGATGGATTTTTTTAAACTTTATATTGTTATGTATTCTTCACTTTTATTTTTTGGTCTTTATTTTCACTTTAAGTTATTTTACCATTTTTGTTCACCTATTTTGTTCATATAAATTTTGTTTATTATGTCTGCTTTTCAACCCGACTTTCTCTGGAATTTACTTGTAAAAAATTATGGAAAATAATAAATTATTTATGGCCTACATTTATCCCCTTATAAAAATGTGTGATAATATTTTAAATCTAGTAAATATGAATTCGTTTTCTACCTCAATGCATGACGAATTTATTTATATTTACAATACTTAATATTGATTTTTGTTTACTACGTGTTCTTTACTAGCACTGGATTTATAAAATAACCTAATTTTTTTAAATCCCACTAAAAGAATACCATGTACTTTAATCTTTCACAAATTATTTGAACATAGGAACAAATAACAAATTAACTGAAAAATATTAAATTATTCTCTGTGGATTGAAACTAACATAATCGACCTGTAAATTAATACCCATGCGAGATTGTGGTTTGCCACTAGAATTTTTTCACGCCGAATCTTATTACCTATCTGGGTTATAATAATTCTAAAACCATTAATGGCGTAAATATTAAGAAGGTGTAAATTTAGAGAATATTTACCTTACTAGGCGTGGATTGGAGTGAGAGTGAGAAAGCAATAATGTAAACACATCCTCATTACACTCATCCAGGACCTACCCATCACCAGTAAACAAGAATATATTAGTTGGTAGTTTAATTCTACTGTCCATCAATTGTTACATATAATTGATTAAATTCACAATTACTTTCTAGCTATTTTATTTATTCTTTAATAGGACGAAACAAATTTTTAAAGCCTTTACTTCCCTCTAGAATAAAATATCACCTTAACTATTGATAATTTTAATGAAAGCTCACAAGAATAAATTCACTATTTAGATTGAATATATATCTATCTATAAACGTTGTTTCTAAACGCTCGACCCATACTTGAACCACAACTTATGTGGGCAGGAAAAAAACATAAAACCTAATAAAAAAAGTCCGGCAAAGTCATCTTGTATTAATAAATGCAAGTTGAAGCTAGGCGCAACAACGCTGGAGGTACTCGGCTGCAAGTACGTAGGCCTACATGAACAATAAGTTGCAAATCATGAGGAAGACTGAAATAACTATCTTCGAGCAACGTTGCCGGAGGATGAACCCACCTCAAATGCACCCGATGGTTTCTGTTGTGACCAAGTCGGCACATGATGTGCCCACCTAATGACATACAACTTATTGTACACGTACGTACTTACAGCTGCGTTCTCCTGACGTTGTTGCATCTAACCTAAACTTATATTTAAAAATACAAGATGAATTTTCCACACAATTTTCTCTATGATTTATCTTTCTTTCTGCTGACAAATGCTGGGACATAAGTTTGGAAAGAGAGTTTAGAAACACTCTGTATATAGACCTACTGTACTACATTATTAAATAAATGTAGTATTTATAATATTAATCTATGCATACATATATTCAAACATTCAGTCACATTATTGAATGTATATTCTGTAAAACACACCCCCAAAAAAAGTATATCCACCGCTTCTTTGGTGCTGCCTGATAGCTAGCAAAGGTTATCAGAAGCTACATCAAGCTAAGTCAACATTGTTTGAAAGTCATTGTTGTTAACATATTTGGAAATAATAATTATTAGATAAGTGTTATTATTACTATCACTAAAAAATACTATGAATCACTTTTAACAATACTTTCCTAAGGATTACAGTAGAATTGTATTTTCCTTAATCAAATTAAAGAAAAAAACAGTCTAGTAAATTCATAATAGTTCTTCTTTAAACGTTTGTGGCAACCAAAGGTTAAATAGTAAGTGAAATTATACATTTTATGGTATTATATTCAGTTATTTATATGTTTATAACTGGCCTCACATATATTTAACATAAATAAATAATTTGTGAAAATAATTAAAAAAGAACATACAAAATATTTGTGAAATAATATAAAGTTTAAATTTAGTAAACACGAATATTAATACCAGTCACCATTCACTAGCCATCAAGGTCGCCTAACTCACCAACTGGCAGAATAGCTTCTATTCAGTGGCTATATTTGTTCTTTTGCATCTAAGGCAGCTATTAAAGAGCTCTGGCTTTTAATAATTAATTTTTAATAAACAACAAACGCTAATTTGTAGAGCAAACTACCAACAAACTGTAATTCTTATAGCAAAAATCTAAAAATATTAAACATACATTAAAACAGTAAATTATCATATAAAACATAATTAATAAAACCACGTGCATGTGTCCAAAAATTGAAGTGAACAAAATACTTTATTGTTTGTGTATTTAGGCATGTATCTAAGTTACTTTTAATAATATTACTAAATTGTAATAATACTGTGTCTTTTTAGTTTCTCGCGATCTTACAGGTAGATAAAGTATTGTGATCATCAAAAAATTCGAACTCAAGATTTTGATGAATCCTGACCTTTCATGACGCCCCGTATCCAAAAATGTGGTTTTCAATTTTCCGTTTATCTGTCTGTCTGTACCTCCAACTAGAGCATACATTATTTTAACGATCAGTCTAAAACCTGGTATCTAGAGTTTTCATAGGGTAGCTCAGAGGGTTTTAGAATTGGATGTCTAACCTTAAAACTAAGGATAGTTTACCAAAGAACGAAAAGAGAAAAAGTAGATTTTCTCAAAATTGGCTCTAACAATTTTGATTTAATTTAATTTCTAAACATTTATAAATATTATAAACAAAATATATACTCTCAATATTTCGGCAAAATGCCTTTAAGAGCTACGGTCTAATGCATAAATTATCTTTTTTTTTTTATAATATTTCCTAAACTATTTGAGATATGAAATTACTTATGATTACAAATATGTAGGTATCTTTATAATACAAATATATAAAAGAAGAATATTTTTATAAGACCATCATATTTCAAGCTATACGTAAATATATATATATTTAATTTTTCGAACACAAAAGGTAAAAGTATTGCGACCACAAAAGAAAATCAAACCTGAAATGTTGATGGATGTCAACGTCTCAAGACCCCCAAACTCTAAAAAGTGGTTTTTGCAATGACGTCTGTGTGTGTGTCTGTTTAAACTTAAAATGAAGAGTAGTTTGATAAAGGGCGAAAAGAGAAAAGATAGATTTCCTCAAAATTTACTATAACGATTTTGATTAAAATTCGTATCTAGATGTAGATTAAAATTATAAATAAACTGGCTATTTTCATTTTACCATGCAAATGAATTTTAGGGTACTTTAGAGAAGCATAAACTTCCCTATCTCCCCAACTATTTGAGTTACTAAATAACTTATAATTGCAAAACTGTAGTACTATTAAAAATAAAAAACTTTTATATGATATATATTTTTATAATTCCTACAATTTCTGAGATATTGAATCCAAATAATAGACACTAACAAACCCAAGCATAAACTGCACTATACTTAAGTACAAATTTTCTTTTAGTCCAGGTTTTAAATTTTATAATTTTATTTAAAAAAAATTAATGTCTTCATTTGTTTTTTTGGACCGATAAAAAATATCAATATTGGGTCCACAAGGGTCAACACTTCGTGTTATAATTTCAACTTCCGGTCAATCTTTTGACATTTTATTAGGTGTTGCAAATCTTCATGTCATCGCATTGCTATTAAATTCATCAATTATAAATTTTGACAATTAAAAAATGTAAATATTGACTATTGAGTCTAAAATGAAGATAGATCATTGTTGTAAAAACATTTCTCCAAGGATGTTTAAGGAATATCAAAATAGACTTTTTGAGAGACTTACTTATATTTATTTACTCTATGGCATTGAAGAATTATTGCGTTATAGCTTAAGTAGTTTTACAAATACAGCTCAGAAAATGTATTAATATATTTACCAATATCTCAGAAATTGTTGGTTTTATAAAAATATATTTCACATAAAAGTTTTTTTATTTTTAATAATAATATAATTTTGCAATGAAAAGTTATTTAATATCTCAAATAGTTGCGGTGATACGGAATTTTCTGCTTCTGTAAAGTTCTCTAATAGTCATTTTCAAGGGAAAATGAAAGTAACCAGTTTATTTATAATCTTAATCAACGCCTAAATACGAATTTTAATCAAAAACTTTAGAGCTGATTTTGAGAAAATCGTTTTTTTTTTTTCACCATTTAAGCTTAGAATTAAGATTAGTTTAATAAACAGACACACAGACAGACGGCATTGCAAATACCTATTTTTTAGGGTTCAGAGGGTCATGAGACGTTGTCATCCATCAACATTTTAGGTTAGATATTTAAGGTAGCAATATTTTACCTTTTGTGTCCAAACAGTTAAAACATATATATATATTTGCGTATATTTTGAAAGTTAGTGGTCTTATAAAAATATGCTTCAAATAAAATATTTATATCATAAATATACTTACATATTAGTCAAGATAATTAATTTAATAATTTAGGAGATATTATAAAAAACGATAGGTTACGCTTTTGACCGGAGCCCTTAAAGTCATTTTGCCAAAATTTAGAGAGTATCTATTTTGTTTATAATATTTATAAATGTTTAGAAATGAAACTAAATCAAAATTGTTAGAGCTAATTTTGAGAAAATCTACTTTTTCTCTTTTCGTTCTTTGGTAAACTACCCTTAATTTTAGGGTTAGATATCCAATTCTAAAACCCTCGGGGCAAACCTATTAAAACCCTAGATACCAGGTTTTAGACATCGTTAAAATAATGTATGCTTTAGTTGGAGGTACAGATAGACAGACAGACAGACGGAAATTCAAAAACAACTTTTTTCGGATTCGGGGGAACATGAAACGTCGACATTCATCAAAATCTCGAGTTCAATTTTTATTTACGATCACAATACTTTTTATACCTGTAAGATAGCGAGAAAGTGATTATAAAACAAATGATCAATTTTTAGTAGGGATATTTTTGTTTAAAATGAAAATTTTCATCCAATCTAATTTAATATTTTCAATTTATCGGAAAATATAATAATTTACTAATTAGTACCAATATTTCTTAGTAAACTATCAAGTTTGTAGATTTTGATTTAGATTTTTGAATTAGTTCATTTATTTTATAATTTATTTTTAAAATGTGTTAAGCACATGGACATTCAAGAATAGGTAAGTTGGCAACCTTGTATTTTATTTGCTTGTGTTTGTACTAAGATAATTTTTATTGGTTTGTTGGCGTATCTTATAGGAACTCATGGCAATCTAGTTTTTAATTGATTGCAAATAAGATAATTCATTGACAATTTGCGAGGAGATTGATATAATATTTGAGAAAGAACATCCAGATTTTGACGATGAGGTTATATTCATGTGGCCAGCTGGAAAAGTTATGACGGTATAGGAAAGGAAAGTGATGACAAAATCATGTAAGCAAGCTAAAATGCTTGTATACTAATCTTATACTTTTAATTTTATAATGCTATACATCTTATTTATTTTATTAACGCGTGTTTATAATTATTATGTATTCTTTGACAATTAAGCTATAGTCTAGTAGCTGAGAATATTCTGCTGTGTTTTCAAGATGCAGATGGTTTCTTATTCTAGACACTTTATACAAACCATAGAGCTGAAAATAAAATGGTTACATGATCTATCTCATAGTCATATTTTAGATACTCATAGAGTATACACGCGTACTAATCAAACCGGTACTTAGACTCAATCTACTTTTAAATAAAAAACTTAACTTTATTGAAAGTAATTTAAAGACAAATTTAGATTGCTTCAAATAGAATTTCTAGCTAAGAATATTCCAGACCTTGGTTTTACAAATCTTCCCAGATTTGGCGTTTTTCCGCATGGCTATCAAGGATTCAAGGTAAACAATAAATAAAATAAAAAGTAAAACTGTAATATATGTTTTTATTTATAGACCTAAGCTTTAACTTTCAAAATTGACAGCTAAACATATGTTTATATGATTAATTATGAATTAGCGCTAAAATATAATGTGAATAGTATAGGACGGGAATTCAAGAATGAGAGTTATTAAAATAATTCCGTCGTTTATTCTAGTATTCCACTGAACCAGTATTGAAGTCACGTGACAGTGCACTCGGCTTTACATCCAAGATCTCAGTTGTCAACACCGCTATGAAATAATGTCCTGAACCTCAGGTTAAATTACAGTGGGGAATTGTTGCCAACCAAAGAACTCGCCATCGCGCGGAGTGATTCTTCTCTACTCTAATTATTTTTTTATTCCCGCACGAAGAATTTCTCTTTAGGTTATATTAAATTTTGGTTTTGTGACTATGTTATTTATCCTCTTTTTAATTTTTCTGAATATATGACCTTATTCAGATGAACATTACTCTTCCAATTCTGGCTAACCAAAAATATTTTTTGTCTTGCACAGTTTTTTTAAATTAAAAACTGCTGTGACCCGTGTATCAGATCACATGGTCTAAGGCGCTACTCTTGCAGCAAGCTGGATATCCGGTGTTAGGGGTATTGGGATTTGAATCATGGTTAGTTCTATTGAATGTGATCTTTCCCGAATGATTTATCATTTTCTCTAAGAAAATGTTGGTTTAGCTCCTCGGAAATAATAAATACGGCTATGTAGAATTTATATTTTTTCTCTGAATTAAAATAAATAGTTGTATTAAAATATAAACTTATTAATACTATGCACATGAATTTAATATTTAAACATACTTATATTGTGCATTTTGTGGTATATTGTTTATATATTCGTAGAGTAATCATTCTATAATTTTATAAAATATAAATACTATTGTCAGTATACTAAGAATAATAATTGTACAAAAATACTGAGTATTTTAAAACTTTATTATATAATACAAAGACAATATTTCTTTAATTTAATTGTTATAATTCAAAAGTAACAATAATTAAAGTCGAAAGGTTGTCAGTAATTTATATAATATAAATTAATCTACCTTTTATCATAAATACTGATAATTCCAAGGAAACAAGTTTTAATACTCATCCAAGTTAGATAAATTCCATTGTATAATCACACTTATACGCATGGATACGTGATATATGTTTTTAGGCTCGTATTAGTCTTGTTTTCTAGTAACGGGAAAGTTGAGGTACTAATATAGACCTAATGCACTTGTGATCACTGTGGTTATCCCCAAACCTCCCTTTATTGTAATGTGGGTGTAGCTACGTTAATTTATCCTACTCAGCTCCCCTAGATATATTAAGCCTTAATAATCCTTAGTGTTAAACTTAATAATTTAATATTGATAAAACCCGCCTCCGTGGTGTAGTTGGCTAACGCGTTAGTCGTGTTGAGCTGCTCAACTGCTGAGGACAGGGAGATCGAGGTTCGAATCTCAGACGGGTGAACTGGGGGTGGTTTTTTCCTAAATGGTTTTCCACTCTCCCTCCACACAAATGTGGGTTCACTTCCTCTAATTCAACCTTCCCAATTCCTAATCCATTAGAGTAATTAGTACTTAAAGCATATAAACCGAACGGGTAGTAAGACGCGGAGCTAAATATTATTATTATTAATATTAATATTGATAAATACATTATTTATAGCTTATATATAATTTAAACTTATGAGTGAATGTATTACAGGGTTCCAGGTGTTATTAGAAGTGGCGTGTCTCTACAAAAAATGTATTAAATTGTAGTTTTGTATTTAAATCCCAAAACTTATGAAATGTCGGTAGTCCCAAAAATGTTTGATTTGAAAAAGCAAGAACGTTGATTTAAGCAATGTTTCTTCTGGGTACAACGACATGTGTTTAATTAATTGTTAAAAATTATTGCCCTCACAAAGCTACTTTTTATCGTTTTATAACATACACTCAAATACAATTATCTACTTTCACATGTAAGGGAGATATTAGAACCATGGAATTCAAATAATCTCGTTACTAAGATGGATATAATGACGATACATGTGTATTCGAACTCAAATATATATGATCTACGATTCCGTCAGTCTTTCTCTTTCTACCTGAGGTTATAATTTGAAAACTTGTTATTTAGAAGTTTTATGACCATATGAAATCGTGATTTTAATAATAAATTCTAATTAATCCCAGATTACTTATCACTAACTTTACAAATTAAACTTTAAAAAAAAAGGTTAAATGTTTTTTTAATTGGTATTTGGGTTACGTGTTATATGATAAATAGCAATATATATATATATATATATATATATTAATATTTTGGGTAAAAATTTCTAATAATTGGTAGTATATTGATTTATTATTTTTGAAAATTCGTATTCTAAAATTAATGTATTATTTTATAATTTTTCATAAGCCTTATCTAAAAATCATTTCATATAAGTAACTAAATTATATCTATGTTTTAAGAGTAAAATATATTTAAAGGTGGCTTACTTATAAACTATATGTGAAAATGTTGTTACAAAATATGATAAACTATATTAAAAAATGTAAGTACACAAGTGTGTTACACATTATATACATCAATAAGGCTTCTAACGATTCAGTAAAAGGGGTAAAAACTCGGAGGGTATATTAAGAGAAAATTCACCAGCATTAGCTTGGTGAGGACATGGGAAAGCTACAGTGATAAATCACTTTGGTGGACTAACCTCCCTTTCCCCATCCCACCCAGCGCCGAAATCGATAGGATTTTAATGAGTGATGTAAATCCGTAGCACAACTTCCATTGGAAGGGAAGTAAAGTCGTTGGTCCCACGTCGATTGTTGCATGTAAAAGATCCCTGTAATGTATGTTGAAGTATATTTCCAGCAAAATGTGTAGGATAATTTTTTTGCTTTCTCAAATGAATACATGCAGTGTGTGGGCTGGTGACCCGCTTCAAATAAAAGTATCCTATCGTAAGCAATTCAAAAAAGAATTGCCGGAGTAGCAAAACCTCTTTGCAGCCATATGCTCCACATCGGGAGTTAGAAGAAGAATTATTACTAATAAAACCTACCTCTTGTACAGAAGAATAACTATTAATAATAACAGCTACATCTTTTACAGCCTTCCAAGATCTTACCTTTTCAGTGGGAGAGTGCTATTAAACAATTATCTCCACCTCCCTAAGAATTTGACACACCCCACACGCAACAATGTAGTGGGTGAATGTTTAAACATGAATGTAGAAATGAAAATTGAAACAGAAGCGGAGGTAAGATAGTTTATTATCAAAGACAGGTAAAAATTGGATAACCCAGCATCCAACCACGATCCAACAATTTAAGGGGATAGATATAATTAGTTAAAATAAACATTTAATTATGTATTTAGTCACTGCGTCTTAGTGCAAGCTCAGACAATATTTATGTATATATATATATATATATATATATATATATATAAAGAAAGAGAGAGACAATATTTAACTATATGTATATGTACATAAACATATTACGTTAAAGTATATATATAACCATATTACGTTTATGTGATAGAGAAGATTAAGAAATGCCAAGATTTGAGTTGAGGAAGAGTGGGAAATCATTTATAGTAAACCACCCTTTGTACAGCTTACCAAGATTTGACCCTACTTCTCCATCACTGGCATTCCAGACTAAACTATCTTGAAATTTAGACTATATGTCCTGCTATGCAGGTGAATTTAAGTAATTCAACATTAAAAATAAATAGGTTTAAAAACCTCATGGTTCTTAAAATGAGAACTTTCATTGAATAGAGATGATAAATAATATTAAATTTACATGTTTCATACATTTAAAATAATATCATGTACACCCCGTTTACTCCTGAAAGGTAGCAGCAGTCCTTCTTTGACGGATGACTCATGCGTGTATTTAATTTATTTTGGCAACCTTGACAACTTCGGTAGTGACCTTAGTTGATGAACTACTTGAGAAGTTTTGAAAACTCTTTCCCTGCTTCCTACCCCCCTCCCAACCCATCCAACCAACCTCCTGCAAAGTTTCCCCATGTCCATCCATTCGTCTCTCCGTTACCTAACCACACCGGAAGATGGAGGGGATGGTCAAATAAACCCAAAGCCAGTACAAGCAAAATTTCCCCTTTTACTGAAATAAAAAAGTTTTGGTTCATCCCCCAAGTGTACTGGTGTGTGAAGTGGTCCCATCTGTATCCTACCCCCCTTTAATTCCCCCATCTACCAGTCGCTTTTGAAACTAACTTTCATGTAACCTGATACCTTTCTCTCCTTGTTTAGGCTTATGTGATAAACCCAAGCTGGTCTTCACATATGGGACTGAAGAAATTAATGTCCCCACTCCATTTGGACGTTACTTTTCATGGTGTACTGGTCCATACGTTCCTTAAGAGCTATTCATATATTTAAGTTTATAGGTTAGGGATGGAAAAAGGATAAATTCATAGTTAAAGTATAGCCACATTCTGGTGAAAGAAGAGTGGAAAAAAATCAATCAAAATACACACATCACGACTCTCAACCAGTATTTAAACCACAATCTTTCCCATCATTGATAAACCTGACCAGACGAGAAATGCCTTAGTCAACGTGTCCACAGTTGTATATATCAAGGCGTTTTTAAAAATATTTTTTTCGCCGTGTATTACTATTATTATTAGCACCGCGTCTTACTACCCGTTCGGGTTATACGCACTTACGCTAATGTGTAATGGTAGGGTGATTGTTGTGGAGGCCTGGCATTCCCCACATTCACAAGATGTCTTGTCAGAGGTGAAGGAGGGGTTTGGTAATCAGATAAATCTGTGCCAGGAGTGTATTACTACCCATTTGGGTTGTATGCATATTATCTAATTAGGTCAATGTGTTAGGGATAGGGCGTTTTTAATTTAGAGGCTATATACCCGTATTTGCATAGAGTGAGTGGAAGGCCATTTAATAACAACCAACTTCAGTATACCCAACCAGGATTCGAGCCCCGGATCTATCCGTCATCGGCAGACTAGTCTAATGCGAGAGTGCAGCTTAGACTAATCTACCACCTATTAGGGTGGGTGTCAATGTTAATTTATTAAATGTATGCACCCCATTTTTCTTGACAGTATGGAGCTAAGGTAAAGGCCAAGAGAACGGAGATTCTGGAAACTATTGCATATATATATAATATATATATATATATATATATAAATTAAAAAAAATTATTTCAAAAAGTCAAAGAGGTACATTAATACTTACTAATGAAGGGTATAATTAACATGAAACGTTGTTATATATGTATAACTTTACCAAATACAAACGTTTATATAATTAAAAGGATGGATCTTATAGCTAATGGTATATTTTGTATTCAGTAAAATGTTTGACTGCTATAACTCGATTGTATATAAATCAATAGCTGAAATTTCCCGGTACTACCAGGGTAAAATTAGTGGTATGTTTCACATTTATTTGGATTGAAGGTTAACGTTGGAAAATAATTTAAATAAAAAATTAATAGCTTCTATATTAAACATAGCATGGTTATAGTAAAACATATTGCATACATTGGAGTATCACAAGCCAGTGATTAAACGTCACGAGTCTTGTGATGTAGAAAGAATAAAATAAATCCAAACGGTGCACCCGCCTATTTTCCATTCATACATGTACAAAGTTTAAGTTTTTTTTTTGTAGGTATATTGATTTGATAGTCACGCAGACCACCACGCAATCTAATGCGTAAGATTTGAAATGTATATAAACTAAACATAAACGCCTGATGTGCACATCTTCAGTCTTAAGATTTCACTTTGAATATTCCATAATTTTTCTTTAATTTCAAGTTGATATGTTTTCTTTTTGATCAGGCTAGATAGAAAACCAATTTTTACTACATTCAATATTACATTATATTCAAAGAGAATACCCATTGTTATCACAGTTCAAGACGTCACTTTTTCAAAATATTTCAAAATTTAAAATACCTATCTAGGCCTACTCGTTCGATTGCTTATAATTTTAATTCAAAATCATTTGAGATGAGCTACTAATCAAAAATATTTAGAGTGTTCACCATATTGAAAGGAATAGCATTATTTAAATACCCCTTAGGACTTTATTAACATCTTATGTTCATGGTTAAAAGAACGTCCCCACCAAATTACTTTCAAATTTGTATACGCATTAGGCAAATATCATGAAACAGACATATTTTTGAGTGGGCGCTTTCTTGAAACGGATAACTAGATATAAAAATCATATAAGTCTACACATGTTGTTTATCCTAGGTACAAAGAATGTCCCTGATAAATTTAGTTAAAATTGGTAAACGCATTTTACAGTTAACACAGAACAAAGAATTATACATTTAGACAGACAAACAGATTAAATGGCAAATGCTGATGTTAAAACAGAACCTCGCTAAGCCCGGCAACATATTTAGTTCCCAAAGTCCAAGTATTTTAATTGTGTATCCCACCTAAAGTTCAAATATCCATTAACACTATACGTGACGCCAATATAATATCAAGTACCGGCAGCGCCACTTATAAATATGATTCAATTGATTTCAATACCCAGGGAGTCTTCATAGAGTGCGATTACCTCACGGACCGTCACCGGAAGGAACCAGCAGACATTATCGAATAGAATGTTTAGACGTTGACGGTCCGTTCTAGAAATGTTAAACTATGTTGATACAGTGCACAGTCATTCTCTTCCTTTTATAAAACCTTTAAAAATATATGAGGAACTTGAAAATTAAACAGTTGCATTAATATGAGGAAGCATACGATATTGGTAGCAAGAAATACACAGTTATAATATCCACAAATATAAAATATGGAGAATAATCAGCAAACAACTAACAAAAAAAGCTTTTTTTTTCCTCATCCGATTTCATATCTACTCACACTTTTTCATTTTAAGAATCTTTCTCACCCACACTCTTTGATGGTTTCTCTCCGACCTCTTCTTCGTCAAGTAGGATCGCTATTACAGCAAGTTCTTTGTTTTCTGATCTTGGCATGTTTTTAAAATCACTTTTCTTCCACCAGAACATTAAGGAAAACGGATCTTCACTTGCCGTTGAATGATTGTGCAGCTATTTGACGTCATATTGCCGTAACGTGGTGTATAGTATGAAGTGAACCTAAGTCCGTGGACCTACCTGTGAGGGTTAAATATTATAAAACATGAATACTTCCTTGAACTCAAGATAATGTATATTAAATATGCACACACATAACAAAAATGTTTTAGGAACTAGGGTAATGGACTAGTTCCCACTTACATCTCATTTCCATTTGTTTCATTGTTGAAAATTCTCAATGAACCAGGACAATGCGAAGCAAGCTATTCCCTTTACGAATGAGGTATCATTGTTTGCACTTTGGTTGAGGGTATGGGGTGGAGGGAAGGGGTCCTACCTGTTCGCTAACAGGGCGCCTGCCCCTTTGTTTGATTACACCCTTCAAATGAGCCTTCAACCCTTTTCAGAAATTCCTACGCCTCACTGATCAGAACTGGTCCGTGCTGAAAGTTACAGCGACAAAGGTCAAGCGGTGAGCGAAATATATCGGACGGCGTGACCATTCAATAGTTTCAATTGAAATATAGCTTTGGAAAGAGTTGGTTCTAATTCAAATACCCACTAATATTAAGTAACAGCTTAACAGAGTGCTGAAGTACATTTCAGGTGTACAGAAATCCCATATTATTTAAGAAGTTATTTGTTGTTTGAAAATATGGTTCACGCCAATGTAGGTAAAATGTTTATTTGGTTTAATAACTATATACTTTAGAATTCATGTGTCACAAATTGATACGGGGTGACTCTCTACAGAATCAGTCCTGATCAATTACCGTAAGTGAAAAATTACACCCTAGACATGGCATTTGAGCCCAGGACCATTTTCTTTGCACGTCAGTGCACTATCACTAAAACATCCTGGTACACCTCCTGTCGAGGTCAATCTTTCATTGGTTGTATGTAACACGTAAATAGTTGTATAAAAGTGAAATATGACCCTGGGGGGAATACGGAAAGAAACAGGATAGCTTATTGGCAGAGCATTGGCACGCAAAGTCAAATATCCTAGGTTTGATTATCTTTTCATAGCTTTCATTTTTCACTTAATTTAATTTATACTATATGTTTTATCAATATAAAATAATTCACGAAAAGGAAAAATTAGCTAAAAATTAAACTACGTTTCGCACAAAACAATGACTATTTTAGTATAAAATGGTTAGAAACATATATATTTTATTCCTTATATAATTAAAGTAATTATTGATTGTGTCACATGACTCCATACTAGATAAATGAGGATTGTTGAAGTGGTTTTGAAGCTTCAGCACTAACGTTATCTAGTTAAATAATGCAATGTGATATTTCTCTTCAAATAGGTGGTGGGCACCCTTAAGTGTTCAATTCTAATACTGTCGGTATATTATGGCGGCCCACGATCATCAATAAACAGAAACTTTGGGCCTTGGAACTTAGAAGGTTGAAGACCCCTGATTTAAAATGATTTGCCAAAGATAGGAAGGTCTATGTTAGAATTCCAGCTACGAATATTGAGGTTGATTTTTAATTTTGACTTTCTGATTCATACACAATGAGTCGAATTAATATGCGTATGTATCACATGGGTAGTAAAAAACGCTAGAAATTAATAAGTATCCAGTCAATCGGCCTTTCCTCAAGCTCGTGGATATTTTCCCTTTACTGTATTATTTAAAAAATGTATACAAATCTATGGAATATACAAGTGCTATTTTTCTAGTCAAACTTTACCCAGCTATCCATTTTAAACAATAAATTTAAGCCATTTTATAAAAATATAGAACTTTCAAATACCAACTTTAAGTAAACTAGACCTATTATTTGAATAAGAATAAAAAAATTAAACAAATCTCATTAAGTATGACCATATAACAGCTTAATATAAGGTTTTAACAAAATCGGTCAAACGTTTTCAGCTTTAGCCTCAGGGACAGACAATTTAAATGCTTTCTATATAGAAAAGGTAAAAACAATACACATTCTTAGAGATCAACTCTGGCTCTATTTGTTCCTTTTATTGACAAACCGAAATGTATTGTGATAATCTTACTACTTGAAAGATAGAAATACATGACTATGTGTTTTTGTGAATATGCTCCCTTTATCACCGAGTTAATAAATACTTTTAAAAAACATAGTTTTTATATTATTACTATTATTGTTGTTGTTTTGTTAGTATAGTAAAGTTTCGATGTTTTGCCATCATCAGGACCTTTGAAAATATATTTTCCTATACTTTCTTTTTAAAACGTCAAATAAACACACACAAGTGCTTGTTCCAAAATTAATATTTATTTTATAAATATACTAGGGACGTTACATATTATATTTTTAGACTTCGGGCAATGCTTTAATTTTGTTTTCAATACGGGGACAGTTTTACCTCTTTGAAAATAATAAACTTTGTCTCTTTAAAAAAAAAATTAGATATATAGGTCTCTCTCTCTCTATATATATATATATATATAAAATTTGTTATCATTTTAGACTGTATAGATTTAGATCACAGAATCCCATGAAGGACTAAGGTGTCAAGTTAGTCTGGTGTGACTCTCTAGTGGCCGGGAAGTCATGATTAGAATATCTACCAACTCATTTCATTAAAGTACTTTCCTTTCTACTTTATATCTGAACAAATGTGGATATATTTCTTTATAATCCTACCTTCCACATGCCTATTCCATTAGTGTAATTAAGTGTGGATATCTGGGACGGATTATGAAAATAGTTCAATTTTAAAAGGAATAAAAATGTTTTTGCAGTCAAAATTGATAACATTTTGATGTCATAGTTTAGTTTTATAGGTTTTGATGATATCTATTAAAATATACCGCTATATATTCCATTAATTGATTTATAAATACATGAAAGTGGATTTATTAGGTTTTATATGTCAGATAAAGCCATTCCTAAAAAAATTCTACCATAGCCTGTACGGGTAGTAAGACGCGGTGCTAAAAACGCAACAAATATCACACAAATAAACAAACCCCTAACCCTTTTCTAAAAACAACAACAAGCGTTAAATAAATGAACATTTGAATCAACACTAGGAATTGAATCTTGATTTGATAAATTTACAGTTAAGGTTGCATTTAAATATTTAAAAAAAATNAAAATTATCAGAGGATTATTTTGCTAATTAAATAATAATTTATGTTTATCTTTTCTAAAATAAGATAATCAAAGGGTAGTTTACTTGCGATAAATCATAGAAAATTTCATATTTTTTGAACTAGCCTTGAATATTGAGTTCAAAATGAGTATCTGTAAAATTTTTCCATTGTAAATAAAAATACATTTTATATTTACAAATTACAATAATTTTGTGATAACATACAAATAACTTATATTTAAATATTTTAGAAATATTTGTGTATTTAATGAAAAGTTGATATATTGATAGTGTTTATTGAGATTAACACGCTATTTGGTTTGTTTTTATGATGAAAGTTTACTTGAGGCTAGTTTACTGAAAACTATTTTTGAACATTTTCTTCCAAGCTTTAATACATAAAATAAGAAAGTTTGTGTAATTGTGTCATAATATATGATAATTTTTGTCTCTAATAAAAATATGTGAGCATAATTAGATGTAAAAATAAAACAGTCGAAAGGTAGTAGGTAGTACATTATGCTTTATTTTTTAATAAAAATGCTATAGTAATGTTTTTATATTCTCATATATAAAAAAAAGTATTATAACCATAAACATTTTCAACGTCTTGATTATTATGAATATTTTCGTTCTTTTGGCTCACTAAAACCAAAATGTTGATTTTACAATTATTTTTGTGTGTCCGGTTGTCGTTCTGTCTATCTTCTGTACCCATTGTTTGTCTGTTTCTTTATCTGTTTGTCCTTGGGTATGGATCTGAAACTGTTTTATGGATTATGTTCAAAATTGATATTTATATATTACTGTATATGACTATACCTGGGGATATTTTTAGTAATTATTTTGACACTATCCCTTAAATGAAAGGTTGTTTACTGTTTTTTATACTTTTGTATATATATTTAGAAAATGGATTTAATGATTTGATCGAAATTGGATCTCAAGGTAGTATTTGTCCTTACAATACTGTTTACAGTGAAAGATCCTAGTAGCGGACACCTTCCTGGGGTCAAAAATTCGTCCGTTACTAAGAAGTGTCAGGTATTTGGAAAAAAATATTTCTTAGTTTTCAACTATAGTGTTTTTGAGCACAGTTTAATCTATTGTATCCTAATAGGGATATTAACTACAATAATCTAATACCTGTATTGTGCAGTATTGTACGCCAGATAGTAAAATTATGACAAGTGAATGAATAATTATTGTAAATATCTCACTGTACAGCTTGGTTTGTATGCAGGACAATACTCAAATAAAACGAAGTGTGAACAGTAGACTTTCGTTACTATATTTATATTTGTGTTTAAGAGCACAGACTAAACTGATGGAAGAATTCCTTCTGAAGCCTTGGAAAGGCAGGGAGGTACGACCTTGAAGTACCGTAATCATTGCGGTTTCCCCTGTTGCCGACACCGACCCACTTGACAACAATTACATTGACAAGATGGGGAAGTTTTGGCTGATTTGATATGCGAGTTAAAGGTTGTTTTCACAGACCCTTATCCTCGTTGCATGAGCTTTAAATACATATGACTTGGTACCAATAAATTGTTTGTACAAAGTACACGGTTTGAATTGTTTTGTAGCCCGACTCAGGACGTTCCCA
Organism: Timema douglasi; assembly: GCA_901482245.1. Lineage (NCBI taxonomy): Eukaryota > Metazoa > Arthropoda > Insecta > Phasmatodea > Timematidae > Timema > Timema douglasi. The sequence continues at coordinate 412 of CABEEJ010005464.1, read as the reverse complement.
CCTGACAGAAGCGTCAAGCAAGGCCGCCTATGAAAGGGCTGGCTTTCTTTGCGAGTTACAGGCAGCATACGCTAACCCTTATCCTCATGGAGTGAGTGTGATACAGTGAATTGATAATTTTTTTTTATATCTAATGAAGGATGGTAATGATTGATTTTGAAATTGTGATGATTTCTGAAAAGGAATTACACGTTTGATTAATAAATATACACTTTGTGAAGTATGAAAATGTGAAAGTGAAGTTGTGAGTGAATCGGTTGTTACTCCAATCTTGGGCGTTTGTAAGTTATTCGCTCATTTACATCATAGTCCCCTAGTGCACTTACGATGGGATTCTCGTGGTTAGCTGATTTTCCGTAGAATTTAATTCTGAACTCTTGAAAGAGCTCAGTGAGTAACTTGTTCCGGGTCA